>JABUQX010085503.1:0-52500 GCA_015478945.1 Trachelipus rathkii
TAAATATACAAGTGAATAATAATTATAACGTAGATGAACGACTGTTCTTTACCAAGAGGTTGATGTCTTGAGAATGCTTACTTTAATGGCTATTATTAAATATTGAAATATTGTATGATCCAATTTTCCAACATTCATTTTTTTCTGCGTTTAAAGCGTCGAAAAATTTTCGGCGAAAATTCATATTTATTATATGAAGATTTACTAATAATATTACTAGTAATATTACTGTGAATAATGCATACTTACATGTAAAAATTTTATCCTTCGGATAGAATAATAATAGCTTAATAATTAATAATAATAATAATAATAATCAATAATAAAATAATAACTAATATAATAATAACTATTAATAATTTAGTTTAATATAGAAACAGCGACAGTAACGAACAACAAAACAACATCAAACTATCCCACACAATAATAAAATAATAATAAAATAATAATAATAGATGAATAATAATAATATAAAAATAATAATAATAAATACATAATATAATAATAATATAACAATAATAAATTGAAACAAAACAGTAGTATTTTATTTATTATATTACTTATATATATATATACTATATACTAGTTTATATATATATATATATATAGTTATATTATTATATTATATATATATATAATTATTATTTATATATAGTATATACTATATACTTATATATATATTATATATATTATACTATATAATATATATATATATATTATATATATATATATATATATATATTATATATATATATTATATATAGATATAATTATATAATATATATATAATATATAATAATATATTAATTAAATATAATATAATATAGTAATACTATATATATATATCATATATATATATATATATATATATATATATATATTATATTAATATTATAATATATATAATATATTAGTATATTAATAATATACTATATATATTATTATAATATATAATATATATATATATATATATTATAATATAATATATACTAATTCAAGGGTTGTTTAGGCACAAATTGAATTTTGATTTTTTTTTATTAAATTCTTTCTATCAATTATAAGAGTTTCTCTAAATTAGAAATATTTTTGTGTAATAGTTTTTTTCTGTAATAGTAATTCTTCTAATAAATGGTAGTGACGTTTAATTTCTTATAATTTTCATTAATAATGCATTTAATCAATAGTAATAATAATAATAATAAGTAATAATAATAATCTAATGAATAATAAAGTATCATGAATAATAAAATATCAATAATCACACTGAAATAATAATAGTAACAAAATTAATAATAAATAATAATAATAATAATAATATAATAGATACTAAAATAATAAATAAATAAATAAAGAAATATACGTAATTTTCAGCGTTAAGTTTAAATCTCCATTCCCTTTTCTATAAACTACCACAATACTTACAGCTATAAGGGTTCGCTGAGACATCGCATATTTCCCCAAGCACATCCCTCGATGCGATATATCGACCAACCACTAATCCCATTTTACGAGAGGACCCCTAATACAAGAAATACATACAAGCAGTCATAGTTTCCTCGGCCTCTCGGGCTATAATATTTTTCACAACATCTGTGAAAATATACTCCTCAATGTAATAACTAAAACTAATTCTAATATTATTTATTGGTCTCTTCCGCTCTAAGTAAGTGAAACCGTTAATTTCAATAGCACCGTGAAGCATCTCGCATCTCCTTAAAATGATAATTATCCGTAGTAACTAAGCCAGAGTATATATGTATGCTTAAACTCCTCGAAGTCTAATTAAAAGATTTTTTTATTTTTTTTTATTTTTTTTTTATTTTTTTTTGTGGAAAGAGAAGGGTGTTATTTTTAATTTTTTTTTATTACATTTTTTTATTTTTCAAGAAATATAAATTTTGTATATAATAATAATTAATGATAATTTTTTTTTTTTATAATCTTGTGTAATAAATAATAATAATTATAAATTTATAATAATAATTTATTGGTGTAATAATAATAATAATATAATAATAATAATAATAATAATAAATAATAAATTAATAATATAATAATAATAATAATATTACTGTGTTAATATATAATAATAATAAATTAATAATAATAATAATAATAATAATAATAATGATTATAATTTACTGGTGTAATAATAATAATAATAATTAATAATAATAATAATAATAATAGATAATAATAATATTAATAATTTATTGTAGTTAATAATAATAATTAAATTAATAATTAATAATAATAATAAATAATAATAATAATAATAATATAATAATAGATAATAAATATAAAATAATAAATCCTCTTAAAGATTTTTTTTTGTCCCAACTTTGGGAAATCTTATATGTATGCCTATTGTTTGTTAATGTGACTATTTTTCCCTCAAATGGGACTCTTTCAACACGATTTTACGTTAAAAAGGGAAAAAAATTGCTCGAGACAACTGATGGGAGAATGAGTGGGGGTTTTGAGGATAGATAGAATAGTAAGGAGGTGGGGACATGTACGATCCAAAAACAGATGACGACGTCTTCTATTATTGTTGCTTCTCGGGTGGCGCGATTGGTGCGGAGTGGATATCCCATGCATCGTAGACTCTCTCCGCCAAAAGTTATATTCTACGATTAACGCTGCGATATATGTCGAACAGGACCCTATCTTTCTTATGTGCGTCCTTACGTTGTAATATATTCGAAATCCAACCTCTCATTCCTTATTATTGTCCTCCTGTACTCATCACGTTCTGCATTAAAACCGGCATCGTACCTATTTTCTCTTTTTTCTTGATCCTGATCTCCTGCCGTACTTACGCTTTCAATACATCGATCGCAACGTCCTTAATCACTGCCTATTCTCTTTTGATTGTCCTACCTGCACCGTTCGACAGTCTGGTTTATTATCTCAGCAGGCTATATTATTTCTAAATGATCTCTCGAAATCGACAACCGCACTCGATTCTACTGCCTTTTGTTCTCCTGATAATACCGTTTCCGACGACACCTCATTTCTCTTGCAGTCCTTCGCTTACCGAGCTTCATTTCTAAATTTCGCAGAATTAAAATATAGTATTACTATAATATATTATATATATAGATATACTATTATATATATATACTATATATATACTATCTATTATATATAGTAATATATATAGTATTATATAATATATATATATATAGTAATATATATGATATGGACGCTTGCCCTTTTACCTGACTGCAAGAAATTTCATCGGAAAGGGTTTATACCCTTGTCATTATAACTGCTTTAAAAAAAAGAATTTAATTTATTTTGGATATAAAACAATTTCTCTTTATTGTGCTCACCGTCGCTTTTATGTTTAATATATAACGTACATATATATATTATATTTAATCTTGCAAATTTGAAATGTCATTAAAGCATTGCAATAAAATAGATTTCCACACCTCATTTAAACCTAAACTAACCTAACCTAAAACCTAAACCTAACCTACCTAACCTAACCTAACCTAACCTAACCTAACTGCTACAAACTATATTAAACATCTTAAAAAAACTAAAATAAAACAGATCAAATATTAAAATAAAAAAGTTAAAACAAAAACATTAAATATAATGTTTAAATTAAATACAATAAACTTCTGACGATAACCATTAAACAAAAAACTGAAAAAAAAAACATTTTAAGAAGTAATAGTGACAGTAAAAAAAGCCTATTGCTTTTGACGTCATAGCTTGATCAAATATCAATATCACGCAACTATTATTTAAGGACATAAATTTTCAGTCAAGTGAAAAGGAACAGCACCATATATAATATATTTATATATATATATAAAATAGTAATATATATCTATACTATATATATTATAATATATATATATATTATATATATATATTTATATATTATATATATATATAATATATACCCTCACCCCCTATATATATATATATATAATATATATATATTATATATATATATATTATAATATTAATAATATATATATATATAATATATATATATATATATAATAATAATAATAGATAATAATAATAATATGAATAAATAATAATAATAATATAATAATAATAATAAGTTAATAATAATAATAATAATAATAATAATAATAATAGTATAATAATAATAATCAAACCCTAAATAGATGTCCGTTCCCACTGAATTATAAAATAAGCCTCTTTCTCCTTGTTTGAAAGTGTGGTATGATAATTATTGAAAAAAAAAAAATTTGTTTATGATACCGATTGAATTATGTTCGAAGAACTTTGTGTAATGTGTTTAAAGCAATAACACTTGCTTTTATTTATATAATAATACCTTCCAACCCTGAGTTCCGATTTAGTCTTCTAAAAAGCTCTAAAGATATAATCATAAAGATATGATCATAAAGTGTCAGATATATAAAACCTGAATCCACAATAACAGGTGCAAATTAATAAACAGGTAGAACAGAATGACCATTATCTTTTCTAGAGATAAATTTTATAAATTTTCTTTAATTAAAATTTGTTCCAAATTTACAATTCCTCCTTATTGACATATCCTTAATAATAAGTAATAATTAAGTAGTAATAAGTAAGATAGAACAAATTGAACATTGTCTTTTCTAAAAATGAATTTTATAAATTTTCTTTAATTAAAATTTGCTCCGGAACTTACTTTGCCTATTTATTGACATGTCCTTAGTAGTAAGTAATAAATAAGTAGTAATAAGTAGTAATAAGTAAGATAGAACAAATTGAACATTGACTTTTCTAAAAATGAATTTTATAAATTTTCTTTAATTAAAATTTGTTCCGGAACTTACAATGCCTATTTATTGACATGTCCTTGGTAATAAGTAATAAATAAGTAGTAATAAGTAGTAATAAGTAGTAATAAATAAGTAAGGTTGGTGGGATTGTTAATCCCATTTCATAATCAAATAATCTTTTCAATTTTATTTACTTTTCACACAAATTTGATTGTAATAAATACATTCAAGAATTAAAAAGCCATTTTAAGTTTTTTATTCATTATTATTTATTTATATATAATCTCTGGTGGTAAAAAAAAAGAAGGCCCACATAGTTCCCACCAGAGCTAGAAAAAAGAGATATTTACTTATTAAGTATCCTAGTCGAAGGGAATTTGGAGAATTGAAGAAGGAGGAGTGTTCCAGATTTTACCAGTGAGGTGAATATAAGAGGTGAATATAAGAGGTGAATATTAAGAGGTGAATATTGAGAGGTGAATATAAGAGTTGAATATAAGAGTTGAATATCCTAAGAGTCTTACTATGTGAGATTACTATAAGTTATACTTAGCATTATGGCGGATTATCTTCTTTATTTGTATCTTTGTGTCTTGCTTATTATTACCATAAAGTTTTCAAGTGGAACCATGCGGAACCTACTTTTGCAACTTATATATATAAAATAAATATAATATATATTATTACTCCCAGATATATATACTATATATATAATTATACTATATATAATCATATATATAATATATATATATACCCCAACCTGGTATAATATATTATATATATATATATTATATAGTATATATATCATTATATATAATATATATAATACTATATTATATATATCAAAACTCTCAATTTATTTAGGAAGAATATCTTTATCTTCACTTAATATTCACTTACAGAAATGATTTTCACTTGTATCCCCAGTCAGAATGATCATATTTGCTTCATTTTATAAATCCTATATATATATATATATATATATAATCTATAATATATTTAATTTGCTAGCTGGGTTATATTATATATATACTATATATACCGTAACTATATATAATATATAATATATCTCTATATATATACTTATAATTATATATATATCACTATAATGAATATTACTTCATATAATATATCTAGCCTATTATATATATAATAATACTATATCTATACCTATAATGACTAGCATGGGGGACTCATTTGAGCCGCCCCAACACTAGCACTCGTAACAACTGACGCCCCTCGAGCTATACATAACCGGCCGATCGCCGCCGCTCCGTCACATAGCGTCAGCGCCCCTGTCCGCTCGCTCTGCAGTTCCTTCATGGCTCTACACCTCCAGTTATATAATCAAGTACTGAATTCCCTCGACTATATTACGTGAGTGAGTAGCTTATTATCGACCTTATACTATTAATAACTCCCTCACACGTATATACTAACTATATAATAATATATATATATATATATTATATAGTATGCCACTTGATGGATAATTTTAAGTTTCGTGTAGCTGGGGTTACGTTGATAAATTTTTTTTTCCAATATTTTTTTTTTGTTTTTTTTTTTGTTTGTTTTTTTTTTTTTTTTTAATGTGATGCTTTATTTAGGCTTCCGTCCCCCTACTTTGTTTCAGTTAATGCAACTATTACACTAATTCATTGTAATTTTACGTTATAATATGCTGTTTGTTTATTGGCCACGTTTCATAGCAAGTGGTTATTACTCACGCTATGAATCCCTTGCTACTCATACATGTACACCCATGGGCCATGTTGTATAATATAGTATATATATATATATATATCATAATATATATATATTATATATATATAATAGCTAGTATATATAGATATATAATATATATATATATATATATTATATACATATATATATACTAGTATATATATATATATTATATATATATATATATACATTATATATATATATAGAATATTATATATATACTATATATATATATAGTATATAATATATTATATTATATATATAATATATATTAAATATATAATATATATATATATATATATTTATATATATATATATATTTATATATATATATATATATATAATATATATATACATAAAGTGCTTTCCCAAAGAATCAAGGGAATTTTAAATTCTTATTCTGGAAAGAACTTTATAACGCTATTTTCTTATTTAATTTAAAGAACCGACTTTTTTAATAAGTCCCTTCATGATCAACAACAAAACACATACACACCTACACCACCTACACCTACCACACACACACACCACACCCCACACACACACACACACACACCACACACACAACAGTAACATACATAAAATTATTATGTTAAAAGTAACCCTTAAAATTGAGGATTAGTCCCATACTGTATAAAGCATAAAAAAGATTATTATATATGTTATAGTATATAGTATAGCTATATATACTATATATAAAATGTTTTCTCACGTACTATAAATATCGCTTATCATTTGAAAATATATAGCTTTGATATATATATTCATAGTTTAATATATACATAAATTTTCTCAAATAAATGAAAGGGTAAAAATTCCAAAGAATTCAAAATATAAAAATATTAAGTTTATTAAAAAATGTCAAATTTCAAATATTAACCTCTCTTATTATTTTTAATAACAATTAATAATAATAATAGTAATAAGTAATAATAATAATAATAATAATAATAATAATAATAATAATAATAATAATAGATAATATGCTCTATGTAATTTTATTCTTCTTCTACCATTGAATCCAAAGTCTATTTTTTATAATAATAATAATAATAATATTCTATAATAATAATAATAATAATAATAATAATAATAATAATAATAATAATAATAATAATAATAATAATATAATAAGTAATAATAATATAATAATATAAGTTAATTAATAATAATAACTAAGGAGAAGAATTGTAATAATAATTAATAAATATAATAATAATAAATATAATAATGAATAATAATAATGAATAATAATAATAATAATAATAAAACTAATAATAATAAATAATAATAAAATAGCCAATAATAAAAATAATAATAATAATAAGTAATAATATAATAATAATAATAATTAATAACGTATTAAGTAATGTAATAATAATAAGTTAATAATTAATAATAATAAGTAATAAAATAATAATAATAATAATAATAAGTAATATATTATTATTCTGTATTATTAGTATTATTGAAGAAGAAGAAGAAGAAGAAGAAGAAGAGGAGGAGAGAAAGAAGACAAAGAAGAAGAAGAAGAAGAAGAAGAAGAAGAAGAAGAAGAAGAAGAAGAAGAAGAAGAAAATAATAATAATAATAATAATAATAATAATAATAATAATAATAATAATAATAATAATAATAATAATAATCATAAAAATAATAATAATAATATTGAAGAAGAAGAAGAAGAAGAAGAAATAATAATAATAATTAATAATAATAATAATAATAATAATAATAATAATAATAATAATAATAATAATAATAATAATAATAATAATAATAATAATAATAATAAATTAAATGAAAAATGTAAAATAAAATAAAATAAAATTGTAAATAAATATATCTCAGTCAGGAAATGCGAAAAAAAAATACATTTTAAAATTTTTCGATTCTATAAAAATGAAGTTTCAAAAGACTTGAAAATAATTTTATTTTATTTTTAAATTTTTATTTTTGCTCTAAAAATTAAATATTACCAAATAAAAAATAATAAAATGCTCAATTGAAAACCGGTAAATTAGCAAGTTAATTAATGTATTAATGAATGAATGAATTAATTAATTAATAAAAATTAAAATTAAATAATAACAAAAGAAAGTTGGAGAAATTAATAAGCCAAAATATTTTTAAAAGTTATCGTTAACGTGCTCCGTTTTTGTTTGCGTTCATTTTCTGTTGGTGTTTAGGGATAAGTTATATATATATATATATATATATATATATAAATATATACTTATATAGAATATATATATAGTTATATATATATATTAGATATATATATACTAATATATATATATATATAGTATATATATAGTATAATAATAGTCATAATAGTATATATATATATATATATAATATAAGAAAGACGCTTTATAACTCACCTGCAACTGGCCCAGACAACATTTTAAACAAACACCCCAAACAACTTGGGAACACAGCTTTAAACTCAAGTTAGCACCAAATCTTACAACAGTTCCACCAGCCTTAATGTTCATTCCCCCAATCTGGAAAAAGCTATCATTATAATACCCAAACTAAAACCAGGACAAAGAAACCCCCCTGACCCCTCAGATATTCGCCAAAAGAGCAAGATTTCTAAACACTATGCAAACTACTAGGAAAAAAACATACTAAGCAAAATAACTCCACACATCACCAAATACAAATTCCAACTCGGTTTCAAACAAAACCATTCAAGCACAACCGCACTCATAAACATCATTCAACTCACAATCAACGGCCTAAGCTCAAAACCCACTCACAGAACAACAATCATAGCAATCGACATTAACAGAGCCTTTGACGTTGTACCTAAGCATAATTTAATCTATAAAATAACAAAATTAAATATCCCCACTAACCTAAAGAAATGGATTTCCAATTTCCTCTCAGGAAGAACAGAGCAAATACAAACAGCAACACAAAATCCTGAACAGTAAACATCAACAACGGAGTACCCCAAGACGGAATCCTATCCCCATATTATTCAACCTATACAGTCGACTTCCCACAGCCACAAGCAGAACACACAAGCAAAACAATCTGCTCGGACTACATTATCATAGCCACTATACACCAGAACCAAAACACTGCCATAAACCTGACGCAACAACACATCAATCAACTTCAAACATGGCGAACAGAAAACAGAATGTCCGCCTCACCAAACAAATCATCACTCACTTTAATCACCTTTGACCACCATCTTGGCGACCCCCCCCCCTAAGTCTACCTAAATAACATTGCCATACCCCTCAACAAAACTCCCAAAATCCTCAGAGTAACACTTGACACTCATCTCACCTCTTACACAAGACAACATAATGTTCATCAACAAACAAGAAACTAAACATATTAAGAACCATCGCCGGCACAGACTTCGCAAACAACAAACATCCACCACCAACAAACAATATATTTGTCCGACTCTAAACTATGCCTCCGCCTTGGCACCCATTATTGACTAAAAACAACATCAAGAAACTCTAAACAACACAAAACAATACACTACGAATCATAACAGGATGTACATCAACTACACCACAACAACACCTACACTTACACCTGGACCATGATAGGCACACAATTCTTAGCCTAAACCCAAACACCCCAACATCCATGCCACAGTCCAGTTTGTCATTTGCATTGCATAGGGGGGGGGGAGAAACACGGCTTTCTTATACTTCTCTCATAAAATTTCTTGCAAGCCACGGTCTTTCCCTGTCGCGGTTGAACACCCATCTCAGCCCTG
The DNA here is from genome assembly GCA_015478945.1 of Trachelipus rathkii. NCBI lineage: Eukaryota > Metazoa > Arthropoda > Malacostraca > Isopoda > Trachelipodidae > Trachelipus > Trachelipus rathkii. Next base: position 10,264 of record JABUQX010085503.1, read on the forward strand.
TTTAACACATTCATCTCCATCAAAACCTTCGTTATGTAGAAAGTTTTATTATAGTAACAATAGTTGTAACGTCCATTGCAGCCAATTCCACAAACCCGAGAAACTTCTCGAACTGCTTTTCTTTGTTCGGCATAAAATTGAATATCAATTGATGCAAAGTTGTAAAGATCACGTGATGGAACGGGACCCAAATGACCACAGTGTCTAGAGTCTCCAGATTTCTCAATACTCACGTTTCAGAATATTAATTTGCCTTTTTCTTTTCTAGTTTCCATTAAAAAAAAATTTTATAAGCTAAAAAGCAATAGAAGACATTTATTTATTTATTTATTTGAAAATAAAGGAAAATTAAACACATTCTAACTTGCATATCTAAATAATTTTCAAACCTTTTTTTCATTACGAAATTTAAAAAGGGGCGAGTGTTTCATTGTCCCCCTTGGCTAGGTCCATGTTAATATATATATAATATATATATTATATATATATATATAAATACTTATATATATATATATATATATATATACTATTAGTTATATATATATATACTATATAGTATATATATATATTAGTAGCCGGTGTTGTTAAACTGTGTGATGATAAAGTATTTTTAAATGCTGTAACATATGTATTTTTTTTTATTAAAAATTATTTTAATAAAGAGCTCACAAAAAATTAATGAAATACATTTCGACGTCAAAATGCAAATTTCTCTTCCGTATTAGAACTATTTATCTTATTTTTTCAATAAATGCCAGATATATATATATTAATAAATATATATATATATATATAATATATATATTTATATATACTATATATATATACTATATACTTATATATATATATATGATATTGCTTCCTTGCCGATATATTAGGGTTGGCAAACACACCCGCATATCTAGATGTGCTCGGTGCGATGCGGTGCGTGCGGTGCGGTGCGGTGCGTGCGGTGTGCGGTGCGAGTGCGCGCGTGCCGTGGAAATGCATATTGAAGTATAAAGATGTGGGCGTGCCGTACATGCTTCCCTCATGTCGGTTATGGTGGCTCCGATTTCGAGGCTCTGCTAACCCAAATAACTATATATTATATATATATATAGAATATATATATAGATATAGTATTATATATATATATATATATATATAATATATATATATATTATAATATATATAATTATATATATACTAATATATATTTATATATATAATATATATATATAGTATATATATAGTTATATATATTATATATTATAATATAATATATATATTATAATATATATCCATATATATTTACTATAATATAATATATTATCATAATTATATTATAGTATATATAATTATATATATATATACTATAAGTATAATATAATATATATCTATGTATATATGTATATACATTTATTATTTTACTCAACTAAAGCTTTCTTCTTTTTATATAATAGAATTATTATATATATATAATATACTAATATATATATATATATATATATATAAAATCTCAAATTAGTAGCATCAGTAACTTTTCCATAGAGTAACTTGTGTTGAGGTCTAGTTTGATCAGAGAGAAAGTTTAGACCATCAACAACTCCTTCAAGTCTTACGTTCGTTCAACTATACTCGTTAGAATAATAGTATATATATAATATATAGTATATATATATATAAGATATATATATAATATATATTATTAATATCATATATATATATATATATAATATGATTATATATATATAATATATAGTATATATATTACAGACTGAACATATTATATATAATATATTATATTATAGGTATATATATATATATATAATATTATATATATATGATATATACTATATATATATATATATATATATAGTATATATATTATATATAGATAATATAGTCGTGTAAATATTGATACTGTTATATAATATATACATATATATATATATAATATATTATATTATATATAATATATATTATAATACTATTAGTATATATAATATATTTTTATTTTTAATATAATTTTATAGTTAAAATATATATATTATATACTATATATAATAGTATATTGTATATATATATATTATATATATATATATAATTATATATATATAGTGTATATAACTAGTTCTTAATGACTGCATGTATGAAAATACTAGCACGTAATCCCTTAAATTGCTAAAATTTTGAAGGGGGAGTCCTATTACTTAACTATTGTGATGCTTCGTAAAGGGATTGTTTCAACCAAATTGGAGGTAAATGAATAGCTGTATATATAATATTCATACTATACATTAAATATATATATATATATATATTTACTATATATATATTATATACTATATATAATATATATATATATATAATATATATATATATAAAGCATTTCAGACTTTATTACCAAAATGGGCAGAAATATTCCATTCAACCATATTTTGGTTAGTTTTGACGTTACAACTTACAAGCCTCTTTACCAATGTTCTCATCGTTCTTATATTTGAGTTTTTGTTAAAGTAATGGATAGATGAATTGCTTGCAACCCCCATACATGCTTTAATCTCTTAATTTCGTATATGTACATGAGGAAACGGTCTTTATTTTTAATAATAGTTTTTACAAGAAAATATCTGGTGCCAGTATATATGGATATTTGATCCCGCTTCCTTATTGTATATATGAAATTTCTTTTATTTGAGATTACTTTGCACTTGCACCTTTATTAATACGTTCACTGTTGGTATCGATGTATTGATGATGTAATAGCTGTTGGAACTTGAATTGTTCAACAAGAAGAGGGCATGACTTACAGACTTACAAAATATTTCGTAAATCTACCAATTGCCGTATATTACTTAAGGCTTTCTCCAATCATCCCAATTTTATTAGACACATAGTCATTTTTAAAGTAATTAAGAGCTTTTAAATTTTCTGACCCGCTCTTTCTCGATTATAAGATGAACTTTCTCTTCTATATTTTTTCACACTAAGTGGCGTCACTGCCGTACGGACTACGGACGCTGAGAGCTTCCAAAACTTCCCTTCGAAAGTTGATTCAACATCCGATGTGTTTTATTTTTGTAAAGTAAATTAGAAATTTTTAAGTAAAATATACTTTTAAAGAATTTTATTGTTTTGAATAACACTCGTATATTAAGCAGAAAAAAATGTGCTTTTTGAATAAGAGGATGCTAATTTTCAATGATTTATAATTGTTAAAAAAAAGAATAATTCAGCGCAAAAAGGATGATTTTATCTTAAAAGCATCCTTTTGTCTTTTACTTATGATATGAGTCAGATTACAATGCGCTCTCTCTCTCTCTCTCTCAAAAATCGTAACTAACCAACGAATGGTAAACAATACATGGTATTCAATACTATTTGTGATTAACAATCAAATAAATCATTAACAATCAAATAAAAACATCACCATTAATATATACAAACAAGTCGCTGACCTTATTAAGCACATTAGTTTTTAACATATATCGTTTTATCTCGTCGAAACCATATCTGGGGAGAGAAGTCAACGAAAATCCATTTCAAAAATGGCAGGAAAGGGTGGGAAGGTTAAACATTACTTTTTCGATACATAATAACCAAAGCTATATACAATTTAACTAATAATTTTATACAAAAAAAATAAATAAATATTATATAATCATGTATTACAAATAAATATTATATTTAATGTAAATTATAAATATAATATACATTTTAAGTTTTATAAAATACGAAATATATACTTTTTTCCTATTTGATAGTTTTGGATTAATTACACTGGACGACAAAATTTGACTTTTTGTCTGTTAAATGAATAAAAATGGGTGTTTTTTATGGAGTTTTGTGGGCTGATTCCGAATTTGCACACCATTTTGTTGTAACCGGCATGGTGTTTTTGTAATACGAAATTAAAAATTTAATATTGTTATAAAATGATAAGCTTTAGTTAATTTACTCACCTATATACTTCTGCAATTTAAAATGTAGATTTTGAAGATTTTCTACTGTAGTTTGCTTGAGGAACATCCCTTTGAAGTCCCCAACAATAGTCTGCAAGCATATTTGGATTCCAATTTCCCTGATAACGTTTTTCGATGGTTGAAATATCTTGGTGGAATCGCTCACCATGCTCATCGCTTATAGCGCCTAGGTTGCAGTTAGGAAAAAGTCTAAGTGTGAATGAAGGAAATTTATTTTTAGGGACGTTACATCCCATTGCTTTATAATTTCGAAGGAGTTCGGAAACTAGTTTCTTCATAAGTTGTCGGCCTTGATATTTGCCTAGAAACCCAGTTATAACCTTTTATAGGATCTCCATGCAGGTTTTTCAATATTATTCCAGCTTTCATCAAAGTGATTTTCCTTCATTAGCTCCCTTATTTGTGGCCTACAAATATTACCCTATTTAATTTTAGCCTCACTGATCCTAGGGAATTTCTTATTTACGTATAGGAAACCTGGACCTGGACCACTTTTATCCATCGTTTTACAAAATTTTTCATTAACCCGAGTTTGATGTGCAAAGGAGGAAGATATTCGAGTTCAGGTTTCACAAGTGGTTGAAAATTTACATTTTTATATTTCCAGGTATTAGAATTTCTTTTAGGCCATTGGTTCTTGACAAAATGATATTTTGCGAAAATCTCTGCTATCGCCACTACGCATAGGAAACACAACAATTTAGTATATCCTTGTTGGAGACCTAACAAAAGTGCTATACTTTTAAATCGCCGCATAATTCCAAAGAATGCCTTTCGATCGTATTTTCGATTAACAAAATTTTTATGTTGTCGTAGGTCTCTTTCATATTGGCTCCATAGGCAATAGGAGTCGAAGGTTTACATTCCATTATTAGAAGAAGCACTGCCTGCTTTTTAACTGAGTTTGAAGAATATACTAAACCAATCCATTCCTAGGAATCAATGACAGTCTCCCCTAATTCCTCTCATTAATGAATCAACATCAGTACAATACAATAAATTGCCGTCTACCGAGAAAAAGCGTCGGAATTCTTCTTCGCGTCTCCGATAAGAGGAAATTGTAGTTCCCTTCTCAAGGAGATTCCAACCCTTTAATCTAGATGCCAATAGTTCTGCATGTTTCTTTGACAATGATAGATCGCGAACTAGATCATTGAGTTCATGCTGATTAATTCTATGAGGTTCTGTTGACATTCCATCATAATCAAGGTCTTCAAAGTCGTCATTTTCTGGACGTAATTGTAAATCTTCTTCGTCGGAGTTTTCTGACAGGAGATTCACATTTTCAGGTGGTGCAGGGATAGGAAGCTCTTCGCTGTGAGGAACAGGCCTAATAGCCGAAGGTAGGTTTGGATATTTAATGGTCTTCTTGGTCTTGATTGTTATTCAAGCAATTTTTGTAATGCAAAAATAACACTCCATTGCGTGATCCTTTGGTTCCCTACATACCATTGGAATTGCAAATGGCACATATCTGGCCTGCCCGTTAAGCCAACCACTAAGTAATGTTACACAAGACGCACATCAAATATGAGGTGCCCAAGATTTATCTTGATCATCAAGCTTAATTTCAAAATAAGTTTTAAATATGCTTTTTTTTATTAAAGGGAGTAATATTCCTCATTTTGGATGGGACTTCGACGTTACCTCACCACAAATGTAACAAATTTGTTTGGAAATTTTTACAATTTTCGTGGCAATTTAATTAAGGTATCTGATCCTGTAAAGTAAATTAAAACAATTGAACATATAATATATATATATATATATATATATATATATATATATATATATATATATTAATATATATATATATATATATTATATATATATATATAATATATATTATTATATATTATATGATATATATAAAACAAATATTAATACACACCTTCACATCAACGTCCAGATTAACAACGAAGGCAAATGACTCATGAAAAAGGTCGGACCGAGGTTTATTTTTATCGAGTTTGCGCTAAACATGTTTTTATCATGTTTGGCGTTTTATTTATCTATTTTTTTGGTTCCTACTTATATACGCTTTTATATTGCTGGCGATCACCTCTTTCCATAAATCGCAGAAAATAGTTAATAAAACAGGACATTTTACAATCTGTGATTATATTTGTTAGTTATGAATATGTATAAATTACAAAAAAACTGAAGCCAGTTGTGCCAAATCTTGAGAGGTTATAGGTGTCTATTTGTTCGAGCGTTTATCAGAGAAATTATCATAGGAGGAGAGTTCATAGAATTAGTCTCCATAAATTAAATATGGCTAGTATATGAAGCAAAATCTTATCCTGTCGAAAACAGCAGTGTTAGTTTATTAGACATTTGATTTCGGCAATTATCCTCTAGTATATATCGATTTTAAGCTGACTAGACAACGATAATATGAGTCTATAGTTTTAATAGAATATCTTATAAAAACCACTTGTGTATAAAATTTTCACTATTGTTACTAATGTTTTTTACGCGGTATACAGTATATACTGTAATATATATAACGTAGATATATATTACTCATATCACAAATTTTTATATGTCATACATAACTGGCTATAGTTATTTTTATGTAATTTATTTTAACATTTTTGTAATCAGACACAGATAGACAGATATATAATTTATGTTTTGGATATGCTTAAGAGTATCTGGTTTGATCAATAAAACTTATTTTGTACTATAAATTGCTGATTGTTGTTAAAAAATTGTTCACTTACCCAGCAATATATAATAGCGTATTAAACATAAGATATATAATACCTAAATAAAAAATAGATAAATATGATTATAAATCACTCAGTACGCAGACATTATGAAGAAACTAATTATCTATTGGACGTAAGTTACTCACGAATTAAATAATAAATTAATAAATCGGACATTTTGAGTACGTTATTTATCACTAGAGTCATTATGCCTTCTCAGTTATTGTAATCTATGGACGTTGAATGTTGAAGTGGTGTATGAGATAATTAATATATTGTAGTTTAATTATAAAATATCTTATGTATTAGAGAGACGAATTAAAATTTACATATATGTATTAATACTATATTATATCTAAAGATTAATAATATATATATATATATAATATATATATATTAATAATAATATAATATGTTTTATACATATATATATTATATATTATTAATCTAAAAAATTAAATAATTTGAGATTGAAATTAAAAAAAAAATACAATAAAATTTTGTTGTCCCTCAAATTTCAGAACAAAATTATTTTTTCGCAAACTTTATATGATCGTAATCTATGAAGAAGTAACATTCAGCACGTTCACTTACGAGAGTACAATACGTAGCTTATATTATTATAGAAGCCGCATAAGTATGAATTGGCATACATCACCTATGAACTGACCAGAGTGTGGGTGAATGCATATATTTTCTCGAATGGGAGTGACGGTGCAGTGCAAATATAGGTTTTGTTACTCACACGTAAGAAGTTGGTAGGTGAGGGTGTTGAAAGACCGATTATGCTCCAGCAAGTAGTGAGGGCACTATTATACCTCGCACACGTAAATAGTTTGCACATTCCATATTAAAAGAAGACCGCTATAGATTATCTTTTCTCTCTCTCTCTCTCTCTCTCTCTCTCCTCTCTCTCTCTCTCTCTCTCTCTCTCTCTCTCTCTCTCTCTCTCTCTCTCACTCTCTCTTGATATGTATTTCATTATATCATAGTCTTATATAGAAGCGTCTCATAAAGCGAATTATAAACACACGATACGTTACTTAGGAGGCTGTATCCGACTCATAATAGTTGCTAAATTGTCGTAACAATTCGATTGTAGGCAATTATCGTAGTTGGGGTTAAGATAGGGAAAATTTTTATTGAGTTAGTTTATTATTATTATTATTGATTGGGGGATTATTATTATTATTTTATTCATATTATTATTATTTATATTATTATTATTATTAATTAAATTAACTGGTGAGATATTAGTGACTTCATATGTATTATATAATTATTGCCATTATTATAGTATGTCAAATATTACTATACATTTATTATGTGTAACTATAGTAATATCTCCGATATAAGTTAATCACGATCAATATGTGATTAATTATTTTATTATAATTATTTATTTGGGTACATTAATTTATTATATATCAAAAATTATATATTGACTATTGATTATAATATATCTCAAATTCTATAATAGTCACTCTCTCAATGAGTACTCTATTATTTATATATTAATATTATTTTTTCATTATAAACCTACCCAATATAACTGTCTATTTAGGACCACTGTTGAAAGAATCTGCTCAGTACACGTCCGAGAGGAATATGACTAGGCACCCTCATACTATCCCTGCACCACTGAAAAATGTGAATCTCCTGTCAAAAAACTCCGACGAATCATCTACGTACGAAGAAGATTATTTATATATAACAATATTATAACGTCCTATATAAATAATAATGACTATGAACTATATTATCATGAAAGATACCCTTTATGATTATATAATATATATTGGAATTAGATCAATTTATTATAAATAGATATATTATAATTAATGAGCTATACTATGATAACTCAATGTATATACTAGTTCGCGCTTTACTATCTAACTGTACTATAATAGATAACATGCAGTAAACTATATTATGAGGCATTTCAATATATAAGTAATTAAAGAGGGTTGGAGAATCTAATACCTTGAGAAGGGAACTATACTAATATTCTCATCTTTATATCTGAAAGGTGAACACAGTTTCTAGAAATGATATTCCGAATCGCTATTATTTATTATTATTATTATTTATTATTTATTCTCGGTAAGTCGGCAATTTAGTATGTATTTGATTACTTATGGTAATATATTATTATTTGATTATTATTTATTCAATTATTAATATTATTATTAGAATATTAGGAAGTACTGATTCTTATGTATCTCCAATAGTAATTTGAGTATGATTAAAATAGTATAAAAAATTAATATAAATAGTTATTTATACTGTCCTATGCCGCTCTGTGAAACCATCAATTGAATTGATCAACACAGATCAAAAGAGTTATATATACAGTGAGACTTTATATTCTATAAATGGAAATGTGTAATAACACCTCACTATTCGACTCACTATTATTGACCTTAATGTGAAGCCTAACATATATTGTATAAAGAGAGACCTATATATATATTATAGTGCGTAATATAAACTATGAAAATATTTTCATTAAGTATCGAAGTAAATAATACGTATAAGTATAACGGAACAGCATTCTTTGAATAATAATGTCACCGGCGATTTATTAAAGTTAATATATGTAGTCATAATACTTTAGGTTAGTAGTGACATATACATCCGAAATAGGAGTGATGTGAGAGGTACTATTAACATATTATTTATATGTTGTTTATATCTCATATAATGCGAGTGTAGGATATAGCTATAAGATTACTGAGTACAAAAATACATTATTGTATCTAAAGATAACACATAATTAGGTCACTAACTATTAAATATATAGAAAATCTATAATACTATCATGGAAATAAAAATATTAGTATATAATAATTTATTTACATATAACCATCATATTGTAGAAACCTGTAATAATATTTAAAAATAACTGTAAATAAAGTTTAAAGCTAATACATACGTATATATAATATAACAATAATAAACTCGGGGTTATTAATATAGTATAAATATATAAATGATTATGTTATATAATAACAACGTAATGGATAAATAGTATGATAGTACCAGGGTATTATTTCTTTATATATTACGTTAAATATAAGAACTTATCACTCACCTTAGGAAATTCAAAAGATAAATGACAGTGACATAATTATAAAAAATAAAAATGAAAATAAGGTGAAGTAGTCACTCGCGTGTCATAAGCTTCACTTGATAAAGGTATAGTAATAGGGCCCATTAACTTCAAGCAATAATTTGAGATGAGCTAAAATGTAATAGAGAGTAAATAATAAAAATTCAAATCACTATTGAAAATATAATGAAAAGCTATAATGAAATAGATTAATATTTAATATGAAAACCCTGCAATGGTAGATAATAAATTAATAAATCATTATAATAAAATGAGTACATAAATAAACATATGGAATATGATTATAATCATAAGAGTCAATATTATAATGAGACCGAGTATAACAATAAACTATAATAGAAATAAGATAATACTAAGTAATCTGAACATTCCAAATCACTTATCGAAAATTATAATATATAAGTACATATGGGATGTTAACGTACCATAAATAAAATAATAAATTTAAATTCCATTCATCAATATCTACAATCTTATAATGAAAAACTTAATTATTTATATTCACATAAAACCACCATAACTGGAGTAGCTTTAGAAACTGAGACTAATCCTTCTCGTAACACCAAGATATTTATCAAAAATAACCTCTGAGCAAATAACGTTTATATTCAGAGAGAATATTTATGGAATCGCTAAAATTTATTGCTTGCATGACTATTTAGATTAATTGAATGAGGACCTTCAAAATGGGAATAAGTATTCCTCAAAGACAAATAAATACATTACAGTAATAGAAATAAAAAAAATCTTACCTCAAAAAATTCATATCACATAATATTTTAAAATAATATTGCAGTAATAGTATTATAATAATAATATATTAAATGAATATTATTATAATATAAATAATATAATTTAATAAACAATAATTTCCCCCAGTATATAATAAACATTATGAATAATTATAAAGTAACAAAATAATTAATATCACAGATTTATTTTTACATTTACGTTTTAAAATAATATATCGAGTTTAATATTTTTCACCGAGAGTAACATATCCATTAACCGTTATGAACCACACATATTAGTTGGTATTTAGAAGCTGTTAACTCTAAAAATCTTTTATTTCGAGTGATTATTACATCTTAATTTTATTATCTCCAGAATTTTGTTTGTCATGATTAAATTTTGTGCTTCATCTATATTTATTTATTTATTTAATATTTACTATATTATTATTTTAACAACATTATATAAGAGAGTATCATAATTCTGGTGTATTATACTGAGAGTCCAGTGTAATATATATAATTAATATCTACAATAAATATACATCAATATATATAATTTTAGTAGATTTTAACATAATATTAATTTACTTTAATTATAATTTTATAAATACTATTAATAATATGTATTATTATTAATTAATAATATATTAAAATTTTACATTAAATAATAATTTTATTGTAAATACATGATTATAATAATTAATATTATATTTAATATTTTTTATTTGATAATATATATAAAATTATATATTATATTATATAAATATGTATTATATATATAGCTTTGGTTATTATTGATCTATATAGAAAAAGATGAATGTTTTAATAATATATTCAGCGGTTTCGGACAAACCCAATCCTAATGCTGCCTTAATATAACTAAAATCTTTAGTGCTTATATAAAAAGCGAGTAGAGGATGGGGTTTGTAATATGTTTTTATGGGTTTTATACTAGTGACTTCTTTTAATCGCTAAATTCATGATAAAAATAATCTGGTTTTCGATACAGCATAATGAAAAATATCGATATATTTTAGATATGGACTCAAAATTATTCAAAATATTTCATTATGGGCAAGTTCTATCACATTAGTCTCATCCAAGACATTGTATGTGTATAATCTTTCATCATCTTTAAGTGAATAGTTTGACAGATTTACTATAATATTTTGATTATATGAATGTATATATAGAGATAATATACAAGGTATATTGACGTCTATTTGTTAAAACGTTCTAAATCACGATAATAACTAGCTATTTAGATTTTAAATAAGGAGATAAACACGATGCAGTAATACATCAATTCTTGTATTGCTACACTAATATCGTTGAGTTTATTTATATATAACGAATTATTTTTGAGAGATAATAGAGTATGAGAGAGATACGCTATTGTAATCTGACTCATTATATTAAATAAGTAAGCAGTAAATAAAAGCATGTACTACTATTTAATATTAAAAATTAATTACTTATTTTGAGGGCGCTCACTGAATTAATATCTTTTTTTTATACCATTTATAATATACCATTATGATATATTAGCATCCCTCTTATTCAAAGCCACATATTTATTATTCTGAGGCTTAATATATACGTAAGTGAGTATTCTCATAATAAACTATATAAATTTAAATAGGATAATTTTCAGCTGACAAAGGAAATTACAAACTCCGTAACCGTGACCAAGGGGTTTACATGATACCTAACACATATGCACCTATAAATTTAATATAAACTTGAGACGATTTACATGAGTTTATGTTGAATTAATCATTTTCTCTTAATCCAAGCCAGAGAGAAACCCTTTATGAGAACTTCATTACTAGACGTCTCAGTAGTCCGTACGGCAGTGACTTGACACTATAGTGTGATAAAAAATATATGAAAGTAATAGTAATAAGTGAATTTATTCAATTAGGACTTATTATTATATATAGAGGAAGAGCTCAGGGTAAAAAATTATTATAAAATCTACTTATAAATTAATATTAATAAATGACTATGTGTCTTAATATAAATATTGGATGATGGAGTTTAAGGCTGGGGTAAATGCTTTACGCTTGGTAGAACTGACGCGACATATATATATTATTATATATAAGTTCATTGTAATAAAAAGTGTCATAGTATATCACCTCTTCTTATAATTGTTAAGAAATATCAAATACAATTGATTACCAACAGCAATACTATATTCAATCATACATCGAAAATACCAACTAAGTGTAAATATAACTTAAATAAAGTTGTCAAGTGCACTAATCTTACAAATAAAATAGAAATATTATCCACATATATATATATCAAATTAAGTGAGATAAGCTGAGGGATCAATCTATATATAACGACACCTAGTATAATTTTTACTGATAAAAAACTATATAATTATAAATAATATAAAGACCGTTATATCCTTACTATAGTATACTATTATAATGATAATTAAGAAGATAAGTGAATCATATTATATGGGGAGGAGTTAGTCACAAAGCATTCAATTATCCATTACTTATTTAACATATATATATGTTTAAAGGTATACGCCTATCGCGTTATTAGTTACTCAATAATTATTTGACATGGATCGTTATTTATGTATAAATATGGTGAGTACAGTATTATTTTATATAAAGTATTAGGGTTTACGTAAGTCATACCACACATACAATAGAGCAGTATTAGAGTTTGACAATAGAGAGAGCACAGACTCTCATACTAACGCACAAATATACTAAATTATGTCGGATCACATAAATGTAGAAGAGAAACACACTACGACATTTGTTAAGTCACGATATATCACAACAAATTATTATTTATTTCATTCACCATTATATAAATTTATTATTTCTTACTATCTTTTTTTCCTTTACTTTTTTTTTCTTTTTTATGAAAGAAATATTTTTGGACAAAAATATTAAATTCGCCATCCATTGGTTTCCCTGGATAGCTCTCTCAATACGTATGACTAAATACTTAATCGAACTATATTCTATATTAAATCTTTTTCATTGTGTTTGATCTGTATGTTTGTCGTGTGTGTGTGTGTGTGTGTGTGTTGTGTGTGTGTCTGTGTTGTGTGTGGTGTCTGATTGTTAGTTTTGTAGTTGACTATTTCTTATGGTTTTATCTAAATCCTATCACTTATAAATGTTATAGAATATCTAACTAATTTTGTTATAGTTTATAAACCGTACCATTGTCAATTTCCCAAGAACTCCTTAAATCGGTTAACTCCAGCTGATGCCCCAGTTTCTGCCTTGACCCAAATCTCGGAATCAATGCCGCTCTGGGCTATACTTTTGTCATCACGCATGCTTAACCACACTTTAATAAATTATCAGTATGTGGTGGGAGCTTAGTTTGCCACATACCGTGAAAGAGCAATATTTGAACATTGTGCTACTTAGTCAGTCTACATCCTAAGTAAACAGCTATAGCTAAGCCGGCCAATCAAAAATGTTCGCTCGTGACACCTCATTTTCAATTTTATTGGTTCTTGTCCATTTAGAGATACAAATTAATATATCCACACTGACAAAGCCTTTTAATTATAATAAGAATACATCTTGCTTCACTGAATCATTTTAATTTAGACCCCCTATGTACATAGCGATTGATATTTGAGTAAGAAACTCCCTCATTAAAATGTTCCTATTATTTTGAATTTAAGCATAAATAAAGTAAATTTTATTTAATTTTAATTTTATATTGAGGTTGCATAACAAAAACCTTTTTGTTGTCTACCATATACTTTATTTTAAATTTAATTTTCATATATTTTTATGTTTATGTTAAGGTGCAATAATATATTGTAAAAAAAAATTTTTTATATATCAATATACTAATTCCTTTGCTATTTCTACGTACGATAATTCACTCACAAAAAGACCTGCACTAGTGTCGGTTTAGCCTAATATATGAAACGAAGTCAATTGAGTGAAAGTGAGTAAAATCTAAAAAATAATACTAATGCATTACTTATCTATCTCAGTATATGTTTGTTGTTAAGTTGAGTTGTTATGTAATGTTTGTATGTTAAGTTAAATGTTGTTGTTGTTGTTAGTTTGTCTGGTATGTAGTTGTTGTTGTTGTTGTTGTTGTAGTTGTCTTCATACTACAAGTAGTTTAGATTGTTAGTTCGTGTTTTGTTTGTAGAAGATTTGTTGTAATTTATGTTGTTTTTATGTTCTGTTGTATGAGTTTTGCTGTAGCTGTTAATCTTTGTGTTTCACCCTGTTATGTTGTGAATGTTGTTAACGTATTTTGATTTGTTAGGCTTAATGCTATTTTGATTGCTGTTCTTCTAGCCAGTGTTAATTGCTGATTTAGTTATGTTGAAGTTAGATTTTTTACAGAAGTTGTTTACAACAGAATTTTTTGTATATTTATTGTTGTCCTCCTTTTCAGAATTTCTTTTATAAAACTGACATAATTTGATTATAACATAACATGAATAAATTCAGTATTCTCGCCCAACTACACCTAAAATTCAAAACCACGTAACAATTCAGTTTGAAATCATTCAAGCTAACCAAATTTTTAAGACTTTTAAAATAAACGCATTCAATTTCAATTATCAAAGATCACAATCTATTTTTTAGATAAAAGTGAAATTATTTTTTATTTATAAATTTTAAAATATCAAAACTTTCAACTAAAAATATATAAAAAAAATAGATAAAAAAAAAGACCCATTCAGATAATTTTGTACATTGTCCCCTATATACACAAACTGCAGTTTTGGAATTCTCTCTCTCACTCATCTCATCTCTCTCTCCCTACTCTGCTAACGGGCTCACTACTCTCTTCTCTCTGTACTACATCTCTCTCATCTACGTCTCTCGTTCTCTGCTATCATAGCGACTTGCTTCTCTGTAATCGAATGAAGTTTCATAAAGAGGTCTATGCGATGCTTGAAAAGTCTATAGTTTACTTCGAATATAGATGATCTCGCTATCAATTGTTATTTACCTCTATTAATTTATGGAGCATATATTACTGAGATTGCACTATCATAAAATGAAGATTTATTATAATTATATATTATAATATAAATATTATAAATATATTAATAATATATATATATTATTATATATATATATATTATATATATATATTAATATATATATATATAATATATAATAATAATATTTAATATATATTATAATATATATATATAAATATATATAATATATTTATATATATATAATTATATTATATTATATAATATATATATATAACTTAATATATATATATATATATATATTAATATAATATAATAATTAATATAATATATTATATATTAATATTATATATATATTATCTATTAGGTAATATATAATAATATAATAATATATATTATATATATATTATTAATATAATATATATATATATTAATATATATATATATAATATATACTACTATTATATATATCTATATATATATATATTAATTATATAAATATATATATATATATATATATAATATCATATAATATATTATAATAATATATAATATATTAATAATATAATATATATAATATAATATATATTAATATATAATATAACTATATTATCAGTGGTATATATAGCAGAATGAAATACGGCACAACTATATATTAACGTGAGTACATTGATATAAAAATTAACAGAATAGCTATATTTAAACTATATATATATATCAATTATTATTATTATTATAATTATATTATATATATATATATATTAATATAATATATATATTAATTATATATAATATAATAGTTAATATTTAATATATATATATATATATATAATATATATATATATATTAATTATATATATATTAATATATTATTTAATTTTAGGGTTAGCCAAGCTCGAAAATATTTAGGTACGCTCATCACCTAACATTATCACCATTAACTAGACTCAATGATAGAGGAGGGGAACCAGATATCGATGATAATACTAGCACTACACTACATTTATTATTATTACATATTATTAGCATATCCCTACCTAGCATCTATCACCTATATAATCCGATCAACTCACGGCCACGCAATACGGCACCAGCACGCACGCACCGCACTCCAGCATCGCTACTCCAGTACACTCACCACTACTGCGGTTAGTAGTGTCTTGTGAGTACTACATATAATCACCTATAAATATATATTCTGATCAAAAGGTGAAATGAAATATCATATTAAATATATAATATATATAATATTAATTATATATATATCTATTAATACTAATTAATATATATATAAATATTTTCTTAAGTATTAATTAATATGTATTTATATGAAAAATAATATATATATATATATATACTATTAGTATTATACACATTTAATCGTTTGTCGCGTTATACGGAGTTACTACAGCTAAAAATAATCAGTAACAGCTGTTCTATATATAGGGATTAAAAGATATTGCGACACCTAGTCATATTATTAGTCACGTTTGCGAGGAACAGTCTGAGATATTTGTTCATTATGTTAGGGTGAGAGATTGTGTGGGTAAACCGCCATAACCTACGAAAGTTCGTCTTCCACTTCAACCATCAACATTTGAGTTCCGTGTTCTAATACACTAGATACGTAGTGGTATATGTAGTATTGGCATTCCACATAACATTATGTGTTTACCACTCTTCTCACGATCGTCAACATATAGTCCTTAAACCTTTATAGTATCGTATGATATTTAACATATATTCGTGTATCATAATATTACATACTTTTTTTTATGCTCCAGGGGAGCATGCCGATATTGTGTACATGTACGGATTGTGTGACGGAATGACAAGTGATGCGCGACGTTGCATATTGCTCAATGTAGTTAATCCAACGTTAGACGGTCTTGCCTAGCATTAAGTCAGTGTCGTGTCACTTCACGAGGACGCATCACCATCACTATATGTGATATATCTCATTGCGATCATTTTATATAACCGCTGGCATAGCGGATTGAAGTATTATGGGAGTACTTATTACACCACTTGCAAGCTATTATCTCATTCTGCCCTATTCGACAGTTTGGGCTCCTCGGAGTATTTGGGACGCAAACACCTCTTCATCGCTAGTGATATCTGAGAGCGTTTTTGGTGCCGTATACGGTCTGCTAGCTGTTCCATCTTGCTAGCAAATAATAGTTATTGTTGGAGAATCTATGCACTGCGTGATATGGAATACGCTCCATGTCTATTTAAATTATTTCATAATAATATATTTATATGTTATTCTATCTTTGAGGCCTATTATGTTACTAGGTCATTTCCTTTTTTTTTTACATCTAAATAACCTAAGAACATATAAAGGCTAAATAATATATTCATATTTATATCTGGGTAAACCTGAGTGAAGTATATTTGAGAATCTAGAGTAACTTATCTTAAAGCCTAGAGTTAGGTTAATATTATAGGGTTCCAGTCCAATTCCACGTAGATTTATATAAACTTTGAATTTGAGTTTATTATATTATGTATTGACCCGCACAAAGGACCCGCACTATATGGACGCGCGAGCTGCCGCCAGGTTTTTGGCATTGCTGCAATGGATCGATTCTAACTATTGTTTTACTATAATCAATTGTCGATATTGGCTTCAATACCGGCTAGATAAATAGCGATTACAGACGTGATTGTACTCATGTGATTAACAGCTGAGATGGTGTAAGGCGACCAGGGGAATAAGAGCATTAAGAAATTTTTATAAAACGTGTTTTCTAATGATAACCCTGGAACCCCTGTGGAAGATGTTGGGTGTTTGGTTTAGGCTAAATTGTGTGCCTACATCAGGGGTGGGGTGTGTTGTGGTGTAGTTTGATAGGTAGCGGGGTCCTGTTATGATTCGTATGTATGTGAGTCTTTGTGCGTTTGGTAATTACTACACTTATTCCTTCTATTGTAGTAGCTCTGTTGGCACTCTTTAGATCAATATATACATAGAGTCATACGAGACGAGTCTGAGTCCAACGACGATAGATTAATATATGTTATATCATGCGGTGAGAGCATATAATCATGGATCATCAGTCGTTCTCGTGCTCGTGGCCTCGGCTAATTGTCTACCTGACCGCTCTGATAATCTGGCCTTGAGCAGGATAGACCTTCACACGTTCGCGTGCGATGTCGGGTGGGTTCTGAAGATAGTCATCTGCTTTGGAGTATGTATCTCTTCGCATGTTTTGAATATTCGTTACATGCACAAAGTGAGTTTTCCGTTCTTTGTTATGGCTGGCCTCGATCTCATCTTAGCGCAGGATTCGAGACTAAGCAATGCTCTTTATGGCTATACAACGGTATCTCTTGCGGTGCGAAGATGGATATTTGTTGGGAGCGGGAGTATGTGCAATGGTGGGAGGTTAATTCTTGTGTGTTAGCACCTTAGGGGTGGGTGGTCCACATTGGCGATGCTTCAAATGTGATTGTCTTGGAGAGCGCAAGTGCGAAGGTTTGCGTATATTATCTGTCTTACGTGCCAGCTGCGAGTACAGTTCATGGTGTGTCATGAAACTTGCAGCGAGAGAGCGTAGCAGCCGACATTCAGCTATGTCGAGAAAGAATGCTTGTTCGAGCCACTATATGGGTCATGTTTTGTATGCGCGTGCAGTCTCTGTAGTGCAGCTGTTCAGGGCTGTGGGGTGGGCGCTTTTGTGAGGGAGCACGATTATTAGTTAAGCTTGCTATATCGATAGATTGCATTAATTCCAGAGCTCGCTCACTGATTATGTCGAGTTTATGCGACGTGCGTCTCTCTCTCGCACGGTCAGGGCATGTTGTGGAGACTATCACCGACTGATTATACATAGCCGCTCTCTGTAAGTAAGTATCGCGAGCGCTTAACACAGAGCAGATGTACTCGATCGTCTGTGGGTGATATTCTTCGACACGCTCCTGAGATATTTTATAATATGTGAGTATCAGGATTTTATGTTGTTATGCTTGAGAGTTATGTTAATTGCTCTCATTTCATTTCATGGAGAGATGAGATAAATTTGGTAATAAAATCCATTATCTTTAGGTTATAGAGGGGATATATTATTAATTATTAGTTATTATTATTTTAATTAGAATTAAATATTTATGCTTATAGGTACAACGTCAAAGGTCATCTATGTTAAAAGTCATTGCTATATTGGATTGTTGTATTATTTATTACTGTGAATAGTATTATTTATTGAGAGCTATTTAGGCGACTGTATGATATTTAGTGAGTTTGGGATAATGATGTAAGTCTATAGCGATAGAACGAGGTTGAGTTGCTTTTTTTCATTGTAGTATTATTTGTATATTGAAAAACGAGTTAGGAATTTTGTTCATATTTGAGTGATTAGTTGAGTAGAGTTATTTTCTATTGACTCTATATATATGTTTATATTTATTTATACTGTAAGTATTTGCATTAGAGTGAGTGATATATGGATATATAGGCGATAAATGAGTGACTGAACTCCTGATAGGTCAGGATAGGGGTATCTTTTCATGTTATTAGAGTATGTATGTGGAGAGAGAGATAGCTTTTTATCTATTACAAGTAGCCTATGGTGTGTGTATCTAGTGGATAGATCTTTTTAGGGTGGTCGCTGTGTGAAGAGTTGGTGTGTGTGTGACGTGTTGTATTTGTGGCCTATAGCAGTTGTGACAAGTATCAGGATTATATGAGACGCTGGGGTATATTCTCCAGCTTTTTTGTGGTGTGAGTTTTCGAGTATCTCAATTGATGTTTGGAGCTATCACTAGTATGCAGGTGGATATCGTTTTATTTATATAACCGCTTATCTATCTCAATTCCTTTCTTATGACTATATATAAGCTTATAAAATAGTAATCTGTATCGGTAATTAAACTATCACTGTATAAATAAATTTTATTGAATGACTGATTTATATGATTACAAGGCATTTATGATTAAACTACTCTAGTTATATAATATATATATTATAATATATATATTATTAATATTAATATTAATATAATAATATAATATATATATAATATATATATATATAAGAAGCTTTTTTTATATAAATCTTTCAGTTTATTTTCTTTGAATTTAGATAATAAATTAAGGATAATTTATATAATATTATTTATATTAATATAATATATTAATATATATATATATATATATATAATTAATATATATATATATATATATATATATATATTCTTATATATATTATATAAGCGTTTTCCAACATAATTTCACATTATTAAAATATTTTGTATAGTAAATAATGTTTACATTTTTTAACTGATTTGATAAATGAATCAGTTTTTCTAATGATAATTACTTCTAAATTCAGCCATAATTCAATGTATAAAATGTTTATCCTATAAAAATTAAGACTTATATTTATTTACCCACTTCTATTATCGTAATACAAGAAAGAAATAGACAGGTTTGATAGGGTCGATCTCAGGGAACTACCAATAAACTTGAAAATGATGACTCCCGATGGACATGTTCTGTTCATGAAAGACTTTGATACTGCAAATAGCAAAGAGTTTAAAACCCATGAAAGTTTAAATGGTAGTTAATAACGAGGTTTATTGTCTCTCAGTTTCAGATAATTTGTAAGCAAGTATGGAAGACTAAAATTTTTCTTCTCTGTTAGGAGGTTGGGTAAGAAATGATATTAAATGAGGAGGATTGTTTTCTGTATCTCATCCTCATTTTCATATATTTATGCATCCTCAGCGTGAGGAATAAAAATAATTAGAAATGCTTTTTTTTGGTCATTTGTTAATTCCCATAATGTTCATTATAAAATATTTAGAACTTAGGTTTTTTTTTTTTTTTTTTTTTTTTTTTTTTTTTTTTTTTTTTTTTTTATTGCAACGCAAAAATAATAAAAAACTATAATTTTCAAATTTATAAAATGAATCTTCTTTTTGTATAAGTATAACATATATTTATTATTATATATATGACCTATATATATATATATATAATATATATAATATATTATAAAATATAATATAATATATATATAATAATATATTAATACTATATATACTATATATATATATGAGTATTATATATATATATATTATATATATAATCATATATAATACTATATATATATATATATAATATAGTACCTAATCATAGTACTGTTCTATAACTATGTGTATAAATAATATATATAATACTATATATATATATCATATATATATTATCATAGTACGAATAAATATATTATTAGTTATATAGTATATTGAGATTGAACAATATGATTTAAATTTACAAGTAATCACATAGTGAATCAATAAATGCTAGCCTATCGCATTTAATAACTATCAAAACCAAAACAACCGCAATGGAAAGTGTTACCATCCACACGATGTCTATCATCTCTACTCGTCTCCTAATAAAGCCCATTATAAAAACAGGGCAATCGTATGCACCTCTATATTTTTTATAAGAACTAGGATGCATCTTCTGAACGATACAATTGAGAGTTTGACGAATCTACAAAACTAAACCACCGAAAAACACCTCACAGAATGAGTAGCGAACAATACTACCGCAGCATCACAAATAAAGCGCGAGTAAAACGCTCACGGAACCAAGAATTAAGAATCAAAAAAAATGTAAAACTATAACTGTAGGCGATTTATAAAGGATTTTTGTATTACATAATTAGAGCACTAACCTTTAATCCTTTACATCAGTTATCAGAAGTACGGGTAATAACAAATACCGTGACCCTGTACGTCTTCCTACCTATTCTCAATTTCATTTCATTAATAACTTAATCTATCATCATAAATTAGCAACAAACACAATTACAAATATTACTTATTTGCAAAGTTAATATTAAACTTTTTTGATATAAGATAAATAATAATAGAAAAATTAATATTTATATTAATAGAGAGATTACAATATATATACTTATAACCATTTGTGGTGTCTTTCACAACCAAATGCCAAATAATTTATGATTATAGTAGTTTGAAACCATCAACCCCGTTAAATGCCCGTGTAGTAATCATTACAAGATTATGTATTTAGTAAGCAGTATTTATATTGAAACCTGACTTGTGTCATATCTATTACTACTACTTATCCTGTGAGATAGTCAACCAGCAATAATTAATAATTGAAATAATAATGGACCATAATAAAAAAAATATAATAATGGAATAATAACTTAACAATAATACATATAATAATAATTATATTAATAATAAAATAATTAATAATAATAATAATTCATAATAATAAATAATAATACATAATAATAATAAACTTAATTAAATAATAACGAAATGCTCTCAGGAAGGCATTATCTGCCTGTCCAGGTGTGTGTAGTCTCATCCTGACCATCCGTCCTATCTTGAAGTCTGACCTGCATTCTCCATACCCTAATAATTGGGTAACTTATGCCTCTCCAGTACTCCTCTATTTCATCTCTCCACCTTCTTCTCGGACTCCCCCTTCCTCTTCTTCCTTCCGGCCATCCCACTACCTCAAGAACCTTTTCGCCACTTTCTCCTTTCCCCCATCCTCTCTAAATGTCTCCAACACTTCAGATGTGACTTCTTTTTTCTTATCTTTTATTTCTCATCTCACATAACCCCTGCTTCCTCTCGTATATGTTCATTCTCACTCTATCTCTAATCTTTCAATCCCCAGCATTACCCTCAAAAGCCTCATCTTCCGCGCCTTGGTTTCTGCTGCTTTGGAACGTTTCTCCAAACTCGTCCGCATCAACAACAAGTTATGGAATTCTTTATTTTTATTCTCCAAAAAACTGATTTTTTTTTCACCCTGGACACATTCTGATTTTCATACAAAAGAAATCCAGAAAACGCTCACGCATTCTTTCCGTATTCTTTCCATTCCTTTTCAGCAATATCTTCCCCAACTGTATATATATATAGTATGAATAAATAATAATAATAATAACAATAAAAATAAAAAATATAATAATTAAATAATAATAATAAATTAATAATAATTAAATAATAACTAAATAATTATAATTAATATATAATAATAATAATAATACATAATAAGATAGGTAACAAGGAAGTCCGCTTAAATGAAAGACATGTCGACATATCCACTCACTAGATTTATTAATTATGAAGAAAGACGCCTTCTCATAATTTCAATATTAGAGGAAGATTCTCCACACCCTTCATAGCGATAGAAAAAATCAATTGGTTCAATGCCAGGAAGTTTAATCAAATCTGATCCTATCCTGTCTCCTTCCCCCCCCCACACACACACCCTTCACAACACACACCCCCACACACCACACACACATAATATTAGTAATATAATACGCCATACCATATATATAATATGTTTTATTGGATATAAAAATAATATAATTTTTTCTATTATATTATAATAATATATATAATATATATATACCTATTATATATATTATATATATATTTATATATATATAATTAATAAGATAACATATATATAATATTATTATAATATATAATAATACCTATTATACCTAATATAAACTATACCCTATATATATATAATAACTATATTATATATACTATATTATATATATATATATATATATAATATACAGATTTATTATATATATAAACACTCATATCATATCTATAAGCTTTTCTTTAAGTTTAACTTTATTAATAATAATTATCCTTTAAAAATATATTGAGTATATATATATAATATATTATATAGGTTATATATATATATAGTATTTATATATATATATATTTTAATATACTATTATTATATTTTAACTTATAAATTTTGAGACATTTTAAGGAAATTTATTAATCGGTTATATAAAATTATACTATAATATATTATGTATATTAGTATTATTCGAAAAAAGAAAATATATTGCATAATATATTTTCAATAAGTCCGGTACATTGATAGAAAGTGCATTCTCTTTTTATACTTTTATTGAAAATATACATGTTGGAAAAAAGATAAAAATTTAAAACTTTTAAGTTTTCTAAAAGAAGTCAGAGTCGACGTTTATTTTGTCCAATAAAAATAATGAAACTAATTTAAATAAAAAAAAAAAAAAAAAAAAAAAAAAAAAGTCTTCGAAGTGCGACTCTTGAAAGTCTGTGTGAGTTATACCCAAAAATATTTCATTAGTTGTAAAACCATGTTATATAATAGAATAAAAAAAAAAATAATCTTAAATACGATTCTTTCTTAATCATTAGATTTGCATACTTGAGATCTGTGTTTTCCTTATTTTCGATCTCATCATCCTAAAAAAATATAGATTTCATCATATTAACTAAAATTATAGTAATAACTTTAAAAGTTAATCATGAATTTTTTACTACTAAATATATTCAACATATTGATAATATTATTTGTATATGTAAAAATCTATTAAAAATATTGATATGATTTTTATAACCAGTTAATTAGTATAAAGCATTGAATATAAATAATAAAGTTATATATATTATATATACTGTTTTAATCATTGAGAAATAGCAATTATCAATAAAATAATAGCTAAGTGATAAAATAAGAAAGTAAATATATAAAATTGAATAGTAGTTATATTATAATTGTATGTTAAATATATTACCTAATATAAATGACGTTTTTTAATTGAAATTTTCAATATTTATATATTTTATGATATATTATTATTAAATAACCAATAATATATTATCATATAGTTGTGAAAAACCTTGATATTAAATATATTATAAAAATAATTATATATAACTTTATATTAATATTCTGACTTTTGATTTATCTTTAAATTATTATTATCTTTCACATATATTTATGAAACTTTTTTAAAATAGTTATATAATTATATATTATCTATATAACAAGAGCCTATTACACAAATAGATGCAATTTTATATTTTTTTTTTTTTTTTTTTTTTAATTGAAATAAGAAGAGAAAAGTAAAAGTGAATACATTTCTTTCTGTCAAGGATAAGCTTCCTATTTGAATATATATCTAACTAAGTAATCCTAAATAATTAAACATTATAAATACATAATTTTTTTTATAATAATTTATTGTTGAGAAATTTATTAATTAAAATCTTAATATATTTCGCAGCAAACAGTGATATTATATTTTTTCTTCAATTCCAAATGATAAACCTTATAATTTTGAATGCAATAAATAATAATTTATTTATTATTATCAGTCAACCGAAAGAATACATAAATATTACTACAATTGCATATCATTGAATTATTATATTTTATTATTATTATTAATGCCTATGCAGTTGTTTGAGTTCATTCATATAACTGAAAATGTTTTATTATGATTATTATTTAATTTATTTAAATATTGATTATTTTATTATTAAAATCATTATGATGAAGAGATTAAGTATTACAATATTATTATTTTATAATTATTATTTTCCTTTTGTATTTACATATCACATAATGCTCTTATAAATAAATATCTATGAGAAAATTTCAAGAAATTCTATTTTAATTTTAAGTTTTCAAATTGATTTGAAATAATAGAAAGAGTTTTTTTTTTTTGACGTTTTGATTTAATCTTTTTTTGTAATTTAATGAATACGAATTTGTTTTCCTGGTTTTTATTTTATTCACAGAGATAAACACCGTTCACTCACGGCCAGACCCTAACTCAAGTTGAGACGTACTCATTTAAACGTCCGAGAGGACGGAGCAAGCCCAAGGAGAGAATAGCAAAGCCATCTTCTCCACTGCTCAAACCAAACTATAGCCAAGCCTGGTGGTGGGAAACCCACCTCTCTTTTCTGCTTTGATTTGTGCGATGAGCCTTACAAACAAAATAGCGAATCTAATAACTGGTCGAAAATTTTTTGACTCCCTTTTATAACATTACAAAAATAATATTCAACAGAATATCGATAACAAAAAATATTTATAAAAAACTGATTAGAATGACAAATTTTAAAAGTTTCCTTATTTTTTTTACTGTCATTTGCATATAATAGTTCCCTATTATCACACTATGTAGTTCTTATAAACATCCTAAGAAAATCCTTTATCTTCAATTCTTTAAAAACATTTTTATGAATATCTATACTTAAATCAATTTTATTTGGAATATACATCATCACTATAACATAAAACTTAGTCATGTTTGACTATCAACCGTTCCTATCTTACCTCATTCATACTATTATATGATCTGAATTATTAACATTAAACCATTAATATCAATATAACTATTCAGAAGTAACAAAAAATAAATAAAAGATAACAAAAAGTACTAAAGAATAACAATAATAAATAGAATTAATAAATCTAAAATGAAATGCCAATTTCATAAAATAAAACAATAAAAATAAGATTATATAAATAAATAAAAACATAGAAATGAAAAATTATAAAAATATAAAGAATTTGCTAATATTAATAGCCTAATAATACGAGATGTGAATAATTACTTAACATAAAAAAATAATAATAATCTATATTAAAATTAACATATATAATATGATAATAATAATAATAAACTGAATGTTATTATTAAATAATAGATAATTAAAAAAATAATATTTAAGATAATATATAAATTAATGCTGACAATTAAACTAACATTGTATAACCTAATTAATTTAAACTATTCTCTACCATCCTAACATACAATTATGAATGCTAGGAACTAATAATGCTCATTTATAATAGAACATACTTTGTTATAGATAATGAAAATAATAATGGCAATTGTAATAATGCATAATTTAAAATAAATTACCAGAATTATAATAAGAATGAACATTGTACATATGAAAAATAATAAGATTAAAAATAATAATAATAACATCTATTATGAATAATAATAAACATAATAATATCATAAACAATAATATATATTCACATATATACAAAAATTAATAATTATAATAATTAAAATAATAAGTAATAATAATAAACACTACATAATAATAAAATAAAATAATTATATATAATAATAATAATAATAATAATAGATAATAAAATAATAATAATCAATAATAATAATAATATATTAATAATAATAATAATAATAATATAGGATTATTATTATTATATTATATATATTATTATTATTATATATTATATTATTATATTATCATTATTATTATTATTATGATAAATTTAATACAGACTTCTCCTTATCCAGTATTGTACAGATTATCCTATTGGGATTCAACCATATGTATATATTTTAATTTAGATTTAATAAAATTTCTTAAATAAAAGAGTTAGCTTCATCAAATTTTTATCATTCTTACAACTGGCTATCAACGTTATTGTTTTCGCACGCATCAGCTCTGGCAATTTCAGTCGAGCAAACGTCGAAACAAATAAAACATCTAATTGGTTTCCCCAAGTATGACAGCTTGATCCCATGGTATAGAGTCTGCCATCTCTGATCTCAATATAATATCTAAAAAATAGCTTCCAGAGAAAATAAGAAGGAAAATGGTGTTTATATATAGTATGTGCTTCAATATTATTTGCATTACCGAAATGCTATAGTTCGATCCCATAAAAATATTATTACTGGTTAAACCGACATATTTGTAGTTCTATCTATTGATTATTTATAAATATGTATATATAAAATTTCAATATATTATTAGTTATTTATTAATTAACCAATATTATATATATATATTCTAATAATTATATATAGTTTAAAAAACCTTTACTGTTGTATTGTCGTTGCTTGGTAAAAAATATAACTTATTCTAATTTTTATGCTTTTGATGCTTATTAATAATAATTTTCTAACATATTCAAATTTATATAGAACTCTGAGAACATTTCAATCAACCGCCAAATGTTATCGAAGTACTAAAATTTCAAACTATAATAAATTGAAATTATTTGTATAGTATAAATTACTTAAAATATGTAAGTTTTATAATACTATTAGTTAATTTATATATCATTTTGAAATAAATAATAATGTAGTTTCATTGTAAAAATATATATTGACAATTTTACTTCTCTATTCAAATAAGATCTGTGAATCCTAATGTGTATTTTATATATATGTATCTTAAAATTTTAGATTATTTTTTAATATAAATTTAAATATTTGTTTATTATATATATTACCCCAAAAGATTCTAATTTAGTTGTGAAAAACTTATTTATATAAGAGAATTGTGTCAGATATGTATGGGAGAATGGGAGGATGGAAGGGTCCTACCTATTATATTCGGATGATTTGTGTGTTTTTTTTGTGAATAAAAAGCAGAAATCGAATGGGATAGGAAGTCTTTACTAGAGAAACTTTTGTAGGGAGAATCCTGGGCCGCAGCGTGTGGTTGTTTTCATATTAAAGATTGGTGTTTGAACAGTAAACTGATACGGAAATTTAGAGAGTAAAAACGTTTCATTGATTGTGTTTTAGAGTAAGAAACAGTAATTGCGGTTCATGTAGTTTTTGTTGTGTTCTCAGCATCTTGATTGATGTAAAGAACAATTTAGGATATATTCTAAATTATATGGATGAGAAGGAAACCAATTATGAAGGGAGAAGTAGGAAAGTTCGTGAACTGTACAAGGATAGGTGTGCTGCAACATTGCATATGAATATATATTCCTTAGTGTATAGTAAAAAGGTAATAAGTTCTTGAGTGCCTTGGTCAACAATAGTGAAGTTAGTTTATTTTATACCATGGGCTTAGATGTAATATTATTGATAGCATAGGATTTGTACAAGGGATGAGGAAATAATGCCAGAGTGATGTACTATGCCAGATTTGTCAGAAGAGAGCAATACACGAAGAACGAGATCTTTACATGTACTTTGTTGTTTGTGAAGAAGTGAAAAGTGAATGAAACGATAACATGGTGAAAATATTAGAGGATCTGGAATTGGGAAGGAAATAAAGAATAATTAAATACGATGCAAAAGTTGCGTTCAGTAAGATATAATATATTACGTTGGTACGCTTTTGTATTATAAGGGAGAAGACTGTCATGTATATGCTTTGATTAAGGTTGTGACGAACAACTAGATAAAAGAAATAAGAATTGTATGAAGTCAGCTAACGGATGTATTGTCCAAATAAAGAAAGAATAATTATGATGCATCTAATATAGCATGTAGACGAGACATATGTATATATGCATAATCAGAGTGTTAAAATTATTACCGGTTCTATTTGAGACAGAAGTTGTGAGAACTCTAAAAGGTATACGATGTTCTATTCTCTTGCCCTAGACCATTTCAAAGACATTTAATGAACCCATACATTACGAGATTGCCAATGAGGGTCCGCGTCGTTATTCGTAGAATCCTCGTGACATTCAAAATTGAGCTTAGTTAGTCCCTCGTTTCTTTGCGTTTCACGAGTTCTCACTAAAGATATAAAGGAGGCGGCGGTAAGGATTCTGACAATATTCTATATGTGTTATCCATCTTATAAGCGTCAAATTCAAGAAAAATGCTCATTAAATTCTACTTTGTTGTCATCCTTGTTTTAGGGATTTCTTAATACTCAGCCCTAACTTTACATCCCAAGTACAATTCATATTATTATTGTTTGGTTCTGTGATTGTTTTATTTGTTGTGCTTACATATATTAAATGATTAGTTTAAAACCTGTTTTTTATAATAAAATAATTATTAAATCTAAATAGTTATTAAACGCTTTTGCGTCATAAATATTTAACTATTACAAATATTAGAACTCTTTATAAAAGTAGTACGATTTTTCCTATAAATTATTCAAAATTTAGAAATATTATAGGTAAATTCCTTTAAAATATTTTATTTTACGGTATTAATGAATGACATATTGTAAATAAATATAATGTGTAATAAAAATGAAATGCAATTTCAATAAAAAGTCAGAAAAAGAGAATTTATATTATATTTGTTTTAAAGGTCTTAAATTATTTAACTATTTGCACAAATAAGTTTACTGATCCAAGAAATTAGTAAAAAGTGGGGCAATATATCGCAAAATATAATAAGCGCCAATAATGTTATTTATTCCTCAGACAGAGTACATTCGCGCTAGTTTCTTCAAAGATGTCTTGGGTACTTAAATTCTAAAAATTCTAAATTCAAATTCTAAAACAAAAAAATGGAATTATCAGTATAGATTATAGCATCGTTTACTAGTACCTGTCTCAAAAATTAAGAGAATCATATGGACCTACTATATATATTATATATATAATAATAATATCAAAACTGACGGTGAGTCGTTAAAATCATTACATAGTCCTTATATAATATATTAATGATAATAATATATATATATATTAATAAATATTATATGATATTAATATATATATATATACTATATATATTATATATATATTATTTTATATATATATATAATATATATATATATATATATATATATATATATATATGATATATATATATATATATACTATATAATATATTATATTAAAAATTAACAAAAATTTAAAAAAATAATTTTCTCTATAAGTTTAAAAGAAGTAGCAATTGTGAGTACCTTGATTATTTGAGAAGTTAGATGAGAGTATTGGAAGAACGAGAGAGAGTACGAGAGAGATGTAAGAGAGATCAGAGAGAGAAGCTGCACGATAATATAGACTGACCACGAGAGAGTAGTAGAGCTTAGGTTAAGAGGTGGCTGCATGAGATTTATATATATTGGAAATGTGGACTGCGCTGCGAGAATGTGAGTATGCAGGTGTTCTATCATGAACTTAAAATGATACCTATCTAATTGATCACCATGAGATATATTGTTCTGAGAAACAAGTATTATTGTATGATTATACACACTATTCAAATCATAACAATAGCATTCTTATTTATTCGGATGGTACTTACCAAGTACGTCTTTTAAACGTGAGAATCTTTGAGATGAACAAAGCATTTGTAAGTAATTGGAAATTTTGTCCTATTTCTTGAAATGAGTAATGATAAAAGTTATGAACAATTATATTATAATTTACCTTCCACTTAATTACTTACCAGGATAAACAAACCATTTGCGCTTCTACTTACTCTCCTTCAATCTTACTCTCCTCTATAACACTTCATATTCTCTCTCTCTTACTCTCTTATTATCTATCTCTCTCTATCTCTATATATTCTCTCCTCTCTCTCTCTATCTATCTCATATCTTTCTCTCTCTATCTCACTCTCTCTATATGAGGGCAGTATTAGAGTCACTTACATATAACTGACAATGAGTAAATTATAGAATATAAGATGCGACTCATGAAGTAATGAAAAAAATAAAATAAAGAACTATGAATAAAGTAATTGTTTTACTTAAGTATTTATTTATGTTTATTAGATATAATTTAAACAGAAGAAATAAACTTGATATACTAAATTAATAAAACTTTCAACTATTATAAAAAATAATAAATAATATAAATATTACTTTGTTTATCATGTTATTTATAATTTAAAATAAATTCATTATTAAACTTATTATAATTTTTAAATATTTAGTAAACTCAAAAAATCAGTTGCGAGGACTTTGCAAACTTCTTTCAACTAATTGTTTAGACTTTCGATGTTGGTACCAATGTTATGTTGTATTATTTTATTCATCATTTATGCTTGTGAATCCGAACACATTTGACAAAAAATAAAAAAAAAAAATAAAAAAATCTGAATATAATTCTATATGGAAACTTTTCGCAAGAGGGAGAGCGTTCCTTGGTGAACCATGATACACACAAAAGATTACGATAAAAACTTTATCCACATATATTAATTTTAAATCACAATATATAAGATTATTAATAATAATATGTAGAATATTCCAAATAGATAACGACCACTTTATACAGAAGATAAACCGAATTTACGATAACTATTGAAATCTAAGAGCGTATAGAAGCATATTTACAAAACTGGTAAAGAACATAAAAAAAAACTAAAATATTCTATTTTTATTTTTATTTATTGATTCTCAAATGAATAATATCTTACGAAAAGTACATAATATATATATATATATATAATTACACTTACAGTGAGATATAAGATATAATCTCAATTAACATATTTGGGAATCAGCGTGTAAAATAGTCATATTATACAAATATAGTAAAAATATAAAAAATAAAAATTTTTTAAAATTAAAAAAAAAAAAAAAATTAAGGGGCTGCGTGAGAGCGTGAGTATATAACAGGGGACAGAAGGTGGAATAGGACGTTTTACATACCCGTAGGGGAGCGTAGGCGCGATGAACCTACCCTCAGTATGAGACAACCTATCAAAATTAAACTCTCATATAAAAACTGGGTGAATCACAGTTTTATATATACTCACTCTGACCCTAGTAGATGGGAAATAGTACCTAACCTGTCTAGTTCCCCCTGAGATAATGATAGTACTAGTAAGTAACTAGTACCGACTGTACCTGTTCAATTATATTATAGGGTTATTATATGTATTAGAATCCACCAGCGTGGATATACTATTACCCTTATTAGTTAAAAACAAAAAAAAAAAAATTTAAAAACATGATATTTCGGATAAAACGTAACTGATCCTATATATTTTTGAATCATGTCCCGTCACCGTATATACCTTAAACTTGACTGTTAGGAATCATATTAATACTAGAAAGTATATGAAAAAAAAAAAAAAAAACAATAAAACTATATATATATATAGTATATGACTACAATCTACACATAAAGTATATCCTATTATATATAATATATATATATATATATATAATTATTTAAAACATGCAAAATAATTTATATATAATATATATATATATATTATATATATATATAGATTAATGTTTTAAAAAATATTTTATAAAAATAAAAATATATAATAAAATTAATATAAAATAATTAATATATAATATATATATATATATATTATATATAATATAATAAGTATATATATATTATATATATATATATATATAATTAAATAATATAATATATAATATATAATTTATATATAATATTATATATATAATATAGTTATATAATTATATATTAGTAGATGCTCATAGATATATGATAAAAGGATAAGGATAGTAACTCATGAGAGCAAGGAGGAGTTGAATATTAATTGAGTTAAATGAAGAGTAGTGCGAGTGAAATAACCGTCCTTGCAGAGAGCGAGAATATACGTGCAACAGTTTGAGAGTCAAGATTTAAAATACGATAGTCGTGTAGATATATATTGGGAGAGTAAGAATTAACACTGAATTTTACATTATGAGTTATACCATAGAATCTAATATAAGTGAGATAAATTTTATATAATCGCGGAGAAACTATATTCATTGCGTGAGTTGTAAATAATACCTTTTGCATCCAATAGGACCTAGTAAAATTATAAATACCCTATTGAGAGAGAAAGATCAAATAAAATAATATATTAATAATAATCACTAAAAGCATATCTAGAGGCCAACATATAGCATATGGACATGATAAGCCTGGACATTAAATTAGTACACAAAAGTTAACTAAAAAAGTAAAGACAGGCATGCGAAAATGAAAGTATTAATAAGATTTAAGTAATATTTATAGGGGGTTAGTAAATAAAGAAATTTAGGATAGGTAGGAAGGAATGATGACTGAAGGCTGGAGTGTTATTGAGGATAGTAAGGAAGAGCTATACAGTATGTGAAAAGCTCGGAGAGCGGCTCGCAATAAGAGGACTAGTATATAGAAGCAAGCGATTAGCGCACAAATAACTGAAAGCTAAGGAATTAATGGATTTATCATTAATATATTGGAACAGGTGGTCGCACAAAAAAATCTTGTATATTTATATTGAAAATGCAGTCACACGGAGGGAAGGAGAGAGAAGTAAATTAAAAACTTGAACAGATGAAAATAAAAAAATAAACTCACGAGAGCTAGAATAGAGGGTGGTATGGAGAGGGGGATGTTTACGAGGATAATGTATTTTAGTTTAGAACACGCGAAGGATCGAGAAGATAGTGTGTAGGAGGGGCGGCATGACTATGGAGGAGGTTAGAGAGGTATGAGGAATATGCCAGAGTTTACAAGATAGCCAAAATCGAGGACAGCTGTGTATTTTAGGCGATGAGATTTAGCTAGTATCTGAGTGGCATAGATACTTATAGCAATATAATATTCATAATATGTATAATATATACATATAGTACCTGACATAGATAGCAGATATATATTATCTTGAGTGTCCATAGTATTTTGGTATAATAATATATATATATAAATAAAATAAAATACAAATAGTGAGTGATATATAATATATATATATATATATATATAATAATAATATATAATATATAATATATTATTATATAATATATATATATATATTATATATAATATATTATAAATAATATAAATATTATATATATATTATATATATATAATTGTAATATTATAAATATATATATATAATATAATATATAATTAATATAATATAGATAAAAAATTTATCTCGATCTCCCCCGTTCCATATTGTATTGAAGTTTGGTCTATATAATATATATATAATTATATATATATAATATATTATATATATATATAATATTATATTATAATATATTTATATTATATAAATATATATATATATATAATATATATATTAAATATATTAATATATATTAAATATATTATATTATATATATAATATAATATATTAATATATTATAATATATATTAAATATATATATATATATATAAATATATATATATTATAAATATACATATATTATAATATAATATAAGTATATATATTAATATATATATATTATATTAATATATATATATTTAATATACTATATTAAGTATATATAGTTATTGAAATAAATGATTAATATATATATATATATTATATATATACTATCATATATAATATATTAAGATATAATATACTCTCACATCCGAGAAGAGAAAGGTCCTTTAATTTAATAATATGAAGCAACGTATAGTACAGAAGAAAAAGTGGGTAGAGTAAAGAATCTTCACTCTTCAGATCTTATCAACTTTCAAAGCTTCCAAGTAGTTGAAGACTGAAGATTGTGCATAATATAACGAGAATATGACGTATGATGTTGTGAGAGATCTTGAGGACTGGTGATGTATTTTTATGTGACATATTTATTGTTAGACTAGAGTGAAATAAATTTAAGTAAGAACATCGCGTTATCACTATAAATATATATAAACACAATAATCATAAAATCAACTATTTTTTATATCTGTAATTAAAAATGAAAATAAATAACTATAAATGTATAATTATAGAACTGACCTACTAGTAAATACTTTATTTAATTTCAAAATGATTTCTTTATTAAAGTACAAAATTAAATATTTAATTATCTAAACAGCGAAATAATTTATAAATTGGAATGGTAGACAACTGATACTTGGATGACTCTGGAAGTCTGAATCTTAAGAAAAATCTATTAAATATTTTTATAGTAATAAAAATTAAATTAGAGTATTTATAAGGCAGGTTCGAGAGACTGAGGTATCGCAGCTCAGACACATCGTCAAGAAACTCACTGTTAGGTGATGTAATCAAAAATTACCTCAATGTTACGTAGAAGGCTATTATTGAAATATAATTTGATTTATATTTTATGTTTATCTCTATATTATTTAAGCCAATCACAACGCTCAGTAATCGTCTCTAGCTAAGACGAATTAATACTGGTGCCTAAAGTCATAACCGGCAATCTAATAATTTGTTATATTCATAGAGAGCTCACAGAGTATCTGAGCGAGGATGAGGATTATTACATTTCTGCATATGATTACCTTCAATTCCACACTCATGTGATAGGAAACTTGAGAGAGAACCTAAAACGCCTCTGCTCTTTCCATTTTGCGAATTAGTGTCTCAAACAAGCGTAATCCAGTAATCCGAGCTCTAAACAGGAGTAAGGTGACAAAACAAGTCTTTAGATAGGCTCTAAAAATATAAATAAATAAATTTAAAATAGACATTTCCCTGAAAAACAAAATAGAAACTTATTATAGCACCATGTTTAATAATCCTATTCTGTTATACATATGGTCTCCTCAATTAGTTACTACTTTATTAATATTATATAATATATATATAATATATATATAATTATAACAGATTACTTAATATTTTAACATAATTATTTTTATGTATTACACAGTATCTATGATTACTGAATGGTGAGCATCGTATTGATTTAGTTATAGATAGAATAATAAATACAAATAAATATATAAATACACAAAATATATATAAGAATTAATATATTGATAATTTATAGAACAAAATATAATATTATATGATCAATAAAGTTTAAAAAGTGATGATATTTGGGAGTTATTTTATATATTTATATTAATGATGAAAAGTTTAGAATAGTATATAAATATATAATATTTATTAAAGAGACAAATTTTATACTATGATGCTATATAATAAAACATATCATTACAATAATATCAAATAACGCACTAATATAATAATATTTAATACTAGTATATATGTATAATATGTATATATATATATATATAGTTATTATCAAAACCCCCAATACTTATCCACTGAAGCCACCTAAGAAGACTAACTATTGATAATGCTCGAAATCAAGTATTATTCCTTTCATTTGGAGCAAACCCTATTTTAATATGAACACTGTTCGCCTTATCTTGCTGACTCGTGAGACTTGTGGAGACGTCGGCATTCTCTATTCTGTGTATCAGTGATTTTCAATGACTAGATCAAAAGTTCAGGTTACACACGCCATTTTTATATCTATATTAGAAATTCGTAAGCATGTGGAAATAGCCCAAAACATACTATTAGCGGTCGCAATAATTCTAGGACAATAACTGATTTCACCTTGTAATAACTGTTTATGAGTCTATAAGCTGAGTGGGCCCGCACAATATGAGGGCTAATTTTTAGTATTTACAATATATTCGTATTTATTTTTTATGGCATCAAACGTTACTGCTAATTCACACTATATTCATCAACAGATTGGCATAGAGCCCTATCATCGTTATCAAAGGTGAATACTCATTGTCAACAGAGTACCAGAGAGCCAAGCCAAGAGAAGCATACATCAGCTCTCTCCCACCGAACGTTTGTAAAATCTTTTCCTGTCCAACTCTTTTATACATATATCTGGCCGAGAAGTAGCTCAATGTGCAGAGACTATCGGGCGCTTTTTGAGTAGAGAGAGTGAGGAATATGAGATAGGAGTAAACAGTATAAAAACATAAACTATATGAGAGCACTCAGGAAGAAAAAAAAAAAAAATGAAGCAATTATTTGAGCTCATTCACACACTATCATCATATTGAATCCTATTTATTACAGCATGACCTAAAACAAACACAAGGTGAAAAGGCTGGACCACGCGTGATATTTCACTATTAATCGGATCAGTAAATTGAACGAGAGGGGATATAATATACTACATGTATGGAATGGCAAACTGCACTAAGTGTTTTAAAATAAATAATATTGGGATTAATGAAACACAAATATTTCATTATATAGCCCCCATATTTTTTTACCCTATTCGCTATAGATCGATTTTATTAGAGATTTAGTATTATGAGTTACCTCTAATACCTTGGTATTGATTATTAATTCATTATCCCACACCTCCTTACATATTATCATGGTTATTTATATAGTTTTTTATTGTTATATCTCTGATATTTGACACAAAAGCGATAGATAAAACAATCATAAACTGCAACATAATTTTCAAATCTCCGCATTCCGAAGTTCAATCCAATTTTTAATCTTCAAGCTTACACCAGTTATATGTATCTGATTAGTATGTTAAGACCACGAGAGAGCGTAGCTGACATTCTGCGGAAACCTATAAATTATTCATAGTTGCAACGATGTATATCCAGCCCCCTGTGTCTCAAAACCAGTCTGAGCATCGAGAAATTTGGAAATTTACTATATATATCATTAAGGAGCTAGACAACTTACAAGTATAGCACTAGGAAACACGCTAGCTTACTCCACTTTTCATCCTTAGGGTGAGTGATAGATAATAGATTATTACAAATTCTTGAGCGTATAATATACTAGATATTTACATTATCTTATCAGAGTATACTTATCATATTTCATAGGATCACATAGATAATAAATACCAAAAAATATATTCTTAACACGAATGATTTCAACTTTTGCCGGCCCTCGCGAAGGGCTTTCACAAATGAGTGGCTCTAAAAAATTATAATTTTAGATATTTATTATGGTTAAAATTTAATGCTGTGACACCATCGCTGCTATTTATTAATCATAATATATAATCAATCTCTACCAAAAACATAATTATAACTATTACGAGAAGATTCTTAAAAGAGATCCCTACCATATGAAAGAAACGACCATCACGGAATTCATTATCTATATCTCATCATTCTCTCTTCTCCTTAATTATCTAATCGAAATCTTCAGTAGAATCCAATTCAACATCATTCTTCATATAAATCGCCATGCTGCATATCCTTCTTATCACTAATTCATCCTCTCTGATCCCTCTGTAACTTTATGCGCAACTCTACATCCTTACTGAATCTGCCATTTCCAACATAACTCCCGACACTCGATATGTCCGACAATCATGGTAGCTCCCATGTCAATTCCTCTTGAGCGCCCCTTCTCTAGTCACATTGGCTTCCCAATAGAACAAGAGAGTAAGAATCCGAAAATCTGTAGTATATACACAGAAGGTACTGCGCAAAAGAGAACCACTGGTAATATATTGAGAGATAATAAAGAGAGTTTGTTATCACTTCAGGTGTCGGGAAGGGATAGAAATCGAAGATTATATCATTATATTTTTCCAGTGAGAAAGCATAAAACACTTCATTGTATATACTGTATGAGAGAGAATGAGAATCATTTGGTTTTGACGAGAGTTGGTCGTATTTTAGGTAAAAAAAGTAATGTGTGTAATCAGTATCTATCAGATATCACTCGCACTTAAGATAAGAGATCGACGCAAAAAAAAATCGAGATAATTCCACACAAAAATACTCGATATTCGATAGCACTCCAGAGATTTTTGGCGCATAATTCCTTCCATCAAAATAGCCCTATATTTATCACACTAATCACATAGATATGTATTATATGACTATAATAGTGAGTAAGAATGATAATATATACTTTAATTCAACGGTGGAATATGAAATAACACATTTGACAAAAGAGAAAGAGAATCAACATCATCTCCTTGAATAAGGATTCAGATATATAATAAGCTTTAGATATTGAGGCATAATTTGAGAATTATTACTTTCAAAATATATATATAATTTAATTATAAATATATATATATATAATAATAACCTATTTATTTGAGAAGTAATTGCAAAATGAAGTATAGCATAATTTTAGGTTTTAGTTCAGAAAACATGGCTGCTTTAAATGTATAAACTGATCAACACAGTATATATATATATCTATAACTATATATATATATCTATATATATAATATAATATTTAATATATATTATAAAGTAGGGATCCTAGGTATAATTATTATATAAAAGACCCCCGGTGGATTTGATACTTTTATAATTTTTTTTTTTACCATAATATTTCACTATATATAATAAGATACTAACGTCACAATATTTATAAAGGGGTAGGACTATAGATTCTATATATAAAAATAATTATTTATTAAGACCTAAGTTAGGTTTATCTCTGAATCTGAG
Organism: Trachelipus rathkii; assembly: GCA_015478945.1. Taxonomy (NCBI): domain Eukaryota; kingdom Metazoa; phylum Arthropoda; class Malacostraca; order Isopoda; family Trachelipodidae; genus Trachelipus; species Trachelipus rathkii. The sequence continues at coordinate 50,470 of JABUQX010085503.1, forward strand.
TTCACAGTTATAGATAATTTTTTTTATTTTTTTAAAAAGGTAGTATCCAAGGGAAACCAGAATAGCAGTAATCGGTGTTATTCTCGAGCTTCCGGGTGAAGAAACGACAGTGTAGAGAACTATATGTCACCCTTTCGGGCGAAAGTCCCGAGGAGACCCGCTCTTTGGGATACCTCGTGAATCTCGATGCCGCGTAGTTCCTACCTTCCCCCTACGTATGAAAAACGTCCCGCCCCCTGATGTCATGTGTCGAGCCCCTAAATTATTTTTTTTTTTTTTTTTTTAATTTAAAAACAAAAGGCACATCAGCCGCGGATAGGGATATTTTTACTACTGTTCTATCCGCAATCCGCATGCCGCGGATAGTAATAAAAATCAACCATCCGCCCACCACCTCTAATGTATATATAAAATATTATTATATATATAATATATATAACATATATTACTAATATAATATATATATTATATATTATATATATATATATTTAATACAAATATGATATATAGATAATATTATATATATATATATATATATATATTATATATATATATATATTATAATATATATATATATATATATTATGTAGTATATATATTATATATAATTATTATATATAATATATATATATATATATATCGGTCAGCCTCCCGAAAGCAACAGCTTAGACAATAGGAATAGTAAAAAGGGGTCAATTAGTTTTTTTCTGCTTCTTTTTAATATTTTAAATAATGGCATGAGAATATTAATATTTTGACAACTTGGCAATTTCATAGTTTAATTTTAATCTTCAATAATAGATTAATGAGTAAGGATTAGATTTATTATCTAATATTTTAGCAATAATTAATTTATTTCCCTTATGATACATTGATTCGGATATTTGAATAAACAAAAGCCCGAGGGGAGAGCCAGCCTTCCCCTCCCTTTAAATGTTAATTTCTCTAGTAGCCCCGTCCATCTTCAATTTTACCCGGCTGGCAACTTAAAAAGGGGACGGACACCTTGGCGTCTTACAACCTCATTGGGTGAATTTAAAGTTTTGAACAAACATTATGTTTTTTGGTTTTATGTTTAATCAAGTTTATATCGAATACTCTTTGTGCACAGGAACAAGGCGTTATAATTTCCAGGTGTAAAAGTGCATTATTAGAGTAAGGGGGATGTAGCCCTCCTTATATATAGAGTAGTGATAATATATAATATATATATTATATATATAGTATATATATATATATATATAATATATATATATATAAAAAATTCCTTCGTAAAATAGATGCCATAAATGCTAAATAATGAAACTTATATAGCTACCTTATATTTTTAAAATAATATACCATCGATTGACATAAAATAGATGCCATAAATGCTAAATAATGAAACTTATATAGCTAACTTATATTTTTAAAATAATAAAATATTGATATTTAAAGGATTCATTATCTAAATTAAAATGTTACTACCAGCATAATTAGTGTATAAAGTTAGTACAAATAAGATAACCAACAAGCTATGATAGGCTACTTTAAAAATTAAAATTGAATTGCGAATAATTTTAAAATAGGGATATAGATTTCTTAAGTTTTATTTTAAGGGAGTTTCATTATAATTCTAGAAAGGTACCGTATATTGTTGCTTAACAGATTTCATGACCTTTCCAGGATAAATTTTTAAAATTATTTAAAATTAAATTATTTAAAATTATTTAAAAAATTTATCATTGTAATGTAGGAAAGTAGAAGCAACATGAATAAAATTATGAATGAAATACACAATATTACTCCAAGTATATATATACATTGTAGTATGTACATTCATTTTACCTACCAAAAATAGTCCTTAATTCAATAATTTAAATTTGAAATTTTATTTTAATAATTTAACTTGCAATTTAATTTACCTTTCCAACCCTTTTTCTTTTATTATAGATTAATAAAAATACATACTAAGTTTCTAGAGGGAATTGGAAAAATATGCCCATTATAATCCAAACATTTATCTTAGAATGTAATTTATGGTAGATTTAT
>JABUQX010085503.1:57500-60000 GCA_015478945.1 Trachelipus rathkii
TATATATCTATATATATATATTATATATATATATATATATATATATATATATTATATATATATATATTTTTAATATATATATATAGAATTTATTATTCAGGGACGTGCCCTCTGGGTAGGCAAGGTAGGCATAGGCAGTGCATGCCCTACAAAGAAGTGAATTATTTATTTTATATTTTTTAATATTTAAAAAAAATTTTGCTCCATGAAAACTAAATCTAAGTTTATATCAATTTTTAATATAAAATTTTGTTCTCTCGTGTAAAAACAAAAATTTTTGTGCTTCTCTGCCGCTTATGGCTTCCTAAATTGAATCTAGATTTTAATCTAGGTCTGATTGATACACATTGTTAAATGTATAGCATAAATTATGTGAATAAATTAGTAACATCATCTTGTACGGATGTTAGTCGGATGTTAACGTGCTCCCTCTAATGTGAACTTCGTTCTAGATTAATAGCATCCAAATTTCTCTTGAGCTTTCGTCTCTCTCTCTCTCTCTTCTCTCTCTCTCTCTCTCTGCTCTCTTCTCTCTCTCTGCCTCTCTCTCACTCTCTCTCATATTTTCTTATTCATCTTTCTTTCTCTCTACATAATGTTAGTATCTTTCAGGTTCCCTCCCACACTCTCTCTCTCTCGTCTGCTCTCTCTCTCTCTCTCTCTCTCTCCTCTGCTCTCGGTCTCATCTTCTCTCTCTCTCTCATTTAGGTATTTCCTTCGCTGTCTTTCTATTTTTCTAGCGTCTTTTCGTTTTTATTCTCTTTCTCTTCTCTTCTCTCCTCTCTTCTCTCTCTCTTCTCTCTTCTCTCTCTCTTTCGTCTCTCTCTCTCCTTCTCTCTCTCTCTCTCTCTCTGCTCTCGTCTGCCTCTCTCTCTCTCTCTCTCTCTGCTCTCTCTCTCTCCTTAAGGTATTTCCTCTCGCTGTTTTCATATTTTTCTAGCATACTTTTCTTTTTATCTCTCTCTTCTCATCTCTCTTCTCCTCTCTCTCTGCTCTCTCTCTTCTCTCTCTCTCTCTCTTCTTCTCCTCCTCTCTTCTTCTCCTCCTCTCTCTTCTCCCATCTCTCTCCTCCCTCCTAAGCTCGTCTCACCTCTATTCACCCTCTCTTCCAACATCTCTTTCCTTACTCTTCCTCACTCTCTCTCAGTCTCCTCTCCCTTCCCCCTCCTTATACACCTCCCCAGCTCCTCCTCTCTCTATTACGATCTCCCTCCTCTTCTTCTTTCCCTCTCTCTTCTCTCTTCTCTCTCCTCTCTCCATCATCTCTCTCTTCTCTTCTCTCTCTCTCTCTCTATTATAATATATATTATATATATTATATATATATATATATATATATATATATATTATATATATATATATATATATTATATATATATATATTATATATATATTATATATATATATGATATATATATATTATATATATATATAGATATTATAATATAGTATATATATATATATATATCTATATATATATATTATATATATATATATATATTTTTATTTATAATATTATATATATATACTATATATAGTATATCATATGATTTTTATAGTGGTCACCACCACTCACGGACAGAGCCCTATTCAGGAGGGGGTGTTACACGTCTTCAGAAGCCCACACAACGTAAAGCAAATAAGCAGATGGAGCCAGACGCAACATCTTTGAGGTGAGGGAAGATTAATTCAGCAGGAACCACAGAAGATTTGGAGAGAATTCGCCACAGAACAGAAGGTGGCAGGAAAATAGGAAGCCCGGCAGCGAACTAGCCTGGAGTTTACCAATATCCAACACAAAACTCATGCCGCAGCACACAGCCCCTTGTGGTACGCGGCGTCGTAAGGTGGTGGTACGCGAAGTGGCAAGTTTCCCCGCTCGAGCCACCTGCCGCTGCGGTACTATAGAAAGAGATATAGCCAACCAAATGGCAGGCAAAGATAGGGTCCAAGAGAAGTGGAAAAGTACGGAAGCAGTTTATTTATACAGCTAGTCTTTTGGTCTTTGACTCGACCCTGTCCAAAACCGGGTGGAAACCAGAGCCTCCCCCCAGATATGAGAAGCATACTCCATACAAGGGCGGATTAGGCCCTTGTATTGGCTAGAGTAACTGAGAGAGAAAGAAGTCTCGCAGTCTAACAGACTCACCAGTTTCTTTGTGGCCGCCCTAGCAACCGTTTGTTGATGTGAGGTTTCCAAGAGCATTTTTTTTTTTTGTTTATGTTAAGGAGAAGGATGTTTATATTGTCACAGGAGAGACGAGAGAACCGCTGAAAGAGATAGAGGAAAGTTAGAAGGTCTTTTAGAGAGGGAGATTTGCAGAAGGTTGAGTTTTTTAATAAAAGATTAGAATTTCACAAGGTTGAGACGACCCACCCGGAAATTCTATCCAGATTTGCGAGAATAGATCGGAAAGATTAAGACGAGAAGGAATTCTCTAGAAGTAAAAAGAGGGAGCAGAATTGAAAATAGTTGAAGTTGAAGAATGAAGGGCCGAGT
>JABUQX010085503.1:65000-85000 GCA_015478945.1 Trachelipus rathkii
TACTTGATTAAAATCGAACGCACCTGTTTTAGTTCCATAAATTATATTTCATTGATCAGAAAGTCAGACGATAAAACATCTGTTTGCGAAGAGTAGAAAATAAAATGTTTTTAAATTCTTTCAAGCCTGGGAATTATTTGTTTCTAATTTGAGCAAATTATACTATTACTAATAATATAAAATGAATTATTTCTTAATTTTAATTCATTATGTATAAATATTTCTATCATTATGCTCTTACTAATATATATGATAAATCTTAATTCTAAAAACCATAATACTTTCCTAGTTTTAATTCAATTTAATATTATTACATCACATTTTCGATAAACTTACAATTGTTACACATACGGCTTCATTTTGGAACGGCAGTATGCAATCCTGAAGTTTATCAAAGCAGGCCAAAATTAATGTTTGATAAACTAAATTTATGAGTGGTAAGGTAAACATTTTTATTTTTTTTAAAACCAAAAGGTTATTAATGGTCAATTACTCATTTTTGACAAGGACTGAGAACTCGCATATAGTTTATATACTCCACGATTAACACATGAATAGTTACGCCTTACATTGTCGATATCAAAGGAATTTCAATCAAACGTTATGAAGACAAAATTTCTTGAAAAGTACGATACTCAAAACTCGACAGATAACCAAATAGATCCGTTTGTGATGCTCTACATATGTCTACCAAACGCCCCTTCCTTACAGAGGCTTAATTTAAACGTGCCGTTAAAAGCCTCTCTAAAGTCCGTTGAACAGGTCATTGAGTGATACATGGTTGCATCTACACGAGCGTTTGAAGCCTTCGTAAAGACAATGCACTACTCATTGATATAGCGTTAGAGCTAGAAGCGCGCCGATCGACGTCTTTTAAACGATTGGATAAATGGAACCTTAATCAAAATTACTAAATTATTGAGTAGCGTATGTTCTTAAATACTTGAAAATAACGCAAGTGGCATTTGTATTATTTACAATATATAAAGAAAATTAACTTTCTATTAACAATTAGGAATACATAAAAAGTGAACACTTAGTGAACCATATTTTACTTATGAAAATTTTAAACAGACTTTGAATAAATCATTAGATCAAGCACTGACACACACACACACACACACAAAGACGTTTGCGATAAAGAATGAACATCACATTCAATCGTTTTGTTGGAGGGCATCCTAATAAATTTTTAGTTATAAAACCACTAAAACAGTTACATGAACTCAGATTCGTAGTTATAAAACTACTAATATAGTTACATGAACTCTAGAACTGGTTATAAAACAAATATAGTTACATGAACTCGATTTGTAGTTATAAAACCCCTAAAATGAACATGAACTATAGATTCGTAGTTATAAAACCGCTAAAATATAGTTACATGAACTCTAGATTTGCAGTTATTCTATCTCATCTTACCAAAATGAATGTTTTTTAACTTGACAATTAGCAACGAAAATAACTTTTTTTAATAATAATAATAATAATAATAATAATAATAATAATAATAATAATAATAATAATAATAATTATTATTATAATAATTAATAATACTTTTAAACAATCATTCAAAAATACTTAAATTCCTTATTTCGTCCCAATTTATATCACATAATAGTTACGAAATTCTTAATTTAACAGTCTCTTATGGTTCCACTAAAGTTTTAACCACAGGAAAAAAATAAAGAAATAATTCTGCTAAAGTTTATTAAATAAAGTAAACTGTTGTTATAGCAAATACAATCTCTTCCCATGAAAATCATAAAGAGAAATTACACCATTAAGATGAAGTTTGTTCTTTCTCTCCTTGTCCGAGTAAATTTCCGGACTTCTTTCACTATTAAATAATATTTTTACTACTTCACTAAAACTATTTGGGTTCAAAGGGCTCCCCACGGGATTTTCTAGCAAAAGTGTAGCTTTTTGATCTTTGTATTCTAAATTAACAAATCTGTAAAAAAAAAAAAAAAAATTATTATTATTATTATTATTATTATTATTATTATTATTATTATTATTATTATTATTATTATTATTATTATTATTATTATTATTATTATTATTATTATTATTATTATTATTATTATTCTTAAGTGAACAAGGTAATAAGGATAAGTATATAAGAGCGCTCGCAAGTAAATCAGTTGAATGTGAACAAGTTGAAACTGAACAAATCTGGGAGCAAATGAAGGAAGCAGTTGTTAGTAGTGCAAAGGAAGTATGTGGATGGGCTAAAGTAGGAAGTAAGAATGTTAACTGTGAGTGGTGGAATGAAGAGGTGATGCAAGAGGTTAAAAGTAAAAAAGAAGCGTGGTTGAATGTACTAAAGGCTAATGATGAAGTTTCAAAAGGAAAGATGTTTGGAAGTATATAAGGAGGAAAAAAGGAATACTAAAAGGTGCATACATAGGAGAAAAGAAGAGGTAAATGAACAGTTTGGAAGGAGGATAAAAGGGGACTTAGAAGGAAATAGGAAGCTCTTCTGGAAAGAAGCGCGAAAGATTAAGAATGAGAATAAGGGGAACCTCTTAGAATAATGAATAGGGATGGTGCTTTTGTAACTGATGAAATGGATGTGAGGGGAGTGGGGAAAGAACACTTCGAAAATCTGCAGAATATTAACAGTAATGAAGAGGTGATAGTGAATGTGTGTGGGTTTGATGGTGCAAGAAGAAATAGGTAGGTATTTTGGGGATGAGGTCATTAGTCAGGTGTAGGTAATGGGTAGAGTTTGAAAGTTGAAGAATGGTAAAGCTGGCAGGTATAGATGAAATTACTAGTGAAATGATCAGAGGCGGAGGCGAGATGGTGATTGATTTGATTTTGGAAGTTTGGTAATAAAGCGTTTATGGGAGGTATAGTTCTGAGGAATTGGAGGAAGAGCAGTAATAGTACCTTATATAAGGGTAGGGAGATAAGGGGGAATGTTGGAATTTATAGGGGGAAATTAGTTTTATTGATGTTGTAGGGAAGAAATATGCTGGTATTTTAGGTCGAAAGAGTGCGTCGAGTGACTGAAGGACTGATTGGTGAGAACAAGGTGCGTTTAGGAGTGGTAGAGGGTTGTGTGAATCAAATCTTTACCATGAAAACAAATTATTGAGAAAATAGGGCGAAAAAGGATAAATTGTAATTTAGGTTTTATGGATTTGCAACAGGCGTATGGGATAGGGAGCCCTATGGCAGGTTGTTAGAAATGTATGTGTTGGTGGTAGGCTCTCTGAATGGAATCAAAAGTATGTTGGGACGATAGTGAAGCGTGTTTGAGAACAAAAAATGGAGTTAACAGTGATTGGTTTAATATAATAGCGGTGTGAGGCCGGGATGTGTTATGTTTCCCCTTGGTTATTCATTTGGTATATGGATGTTGTTTATGAAAGAATTAGAGCATGGGGGTGGCAGGAAAATCGTGTTTAGAAATGATGGGAGATGGAGATGAGTGGAGGTGCCCTACCTAATTATATGCCGGATGATTTGGTTTTGTGTGGTGAATCTGAAGAGAGTTGAGAGAATTAGTAGAGAGATTTGGTAGGGTGTGTAAAAGGAGGGGGTTTGAAAGTAAACGTAGATAAGAGTAAGGTTAGTTTCCTGAGTGAGGACAGTCTCGGTGTGAAGTTATGTTCGATGGTGAACAGCTGGAAAAGTGTCTGAGTTAAAAATATTTAGGATATATGTTGGATGAAAAAGGAAGCGGAGTGCAGAGTGTAGTAGGAAAGTTCTTGTGCAGGAAGGGGGATGGTGCAATTAAATCGTTGGTCGACGTAAAGGGACTAAGTCTGGAGTGCGCTAGGGTCTTACATGAGGGTATGTTGTTACCCGTGTGTTAATGTTATAGTAGTGAGACTATGTTCTGGAATAAAAACGGTATAGATCTAAAGTTCAAATGTTTCAGATGGACAATCTTAGGGCAATAGAGTTTAAGTGTGAAAAGAATTGAAAAAATAGGAATTGACGTATTAGAGAGTTCTGTGGTGTGAAGAAAGGGGTAAATGAGAGATAAATGAAAAGTACGTTGAGAGGGCTTGGTCATGTGGAAAGGATGGATGACAGTCGTTGGTTAAGCGGATGATGTATGTGGTGAGTGTGTTGGGATCGATCAGCTGGAGACAGGAGAAAAAGTGGATTGAGTCAGTGAAAAGAAATGTCTGAAGGAGAGGTGTGAGTTTAGCAGAGGCGAGAATAAAGGTGCATAATAGGGGTGAATGGAGGGATTTTGTGAGGGGATATGGTTGTGGCCCACCTGGGCCAGGGGATGAACCCTACACTTGACAATATGCCATAGTGAGGGTCCGTCGCGGTCCCGTGAAGCTCTAGGGTGGATTTTCTGACTGCGACGAGTTTTCACTAAAAGGTATAAAGGGGGAGGTAAGGCTGGGCTTTCTTTCGACTTGTGTCATATTCTTCTACTACTTTTCTTTTCCGATGCATGTCACGCACCTTACCCCCAGTCTTGGGGAGGAAGGAAAATAATAATAATAATAATAATAATAATAATAATAATAATAATAATAATAATAATAATAATAATAATAATAATAATAATAATAATAATTATTATTATTATTATTATTATTATTTTTATTATTATTATTATTATTGAGTAGGAGAAAGACAAATTTTCCCTTTTCAAAAGCAAAAATTATAATTATTATTATTATTATTTTTATTATATGTAATAAGTAACTGTCACTGTTCATAAACAAGCCTTTAAGCTGACAAAATGCTAATTTCTGCATTGAATAAAACGCCAAGAATTTTTTTTTTATATAGATAAATAAATACCAAAAACAGCAAAGAAAATTTACTAATAGTCTTTATATTTAAAAAAAAAATCGGCTTATTTATAATTATAATGCATTTTATCGAATTATTCCCACTAGCAACACCAAGGTAATATCTATTGTTACAAAATGCAAACAAGTAATGAACACTATACTAACGGCTGGTTACCTATTATTTAAGGAATTGAGTTCATCCTTTACAAATTTCATATAATCCGAATACAACAATGGAATAAGACTAAGAACGTCACAAGTGTTATGGTTGAGATTACATAAAATATTATGGTTACCTTAAGAACTTCATGGCTAGATTTTTTTTTGTATGTTAATATTCTTTATACATATATTAGAATGATGGAGAATGGAGAGGAGTGGAGGGTGCCCTACCTATTATATGCGGATGATTTGGTTTTGTGTGGCGCATCTGAAGAAAGTTTGAGAGGATTGGTAGAGAGATTTGGCAGGGTATGTAAAAGGAGGGGTTTGAAAGTAAACGTAGATAAGAGTAAGGTTATGGTTGTGAGTGAGGACAGTCCTCAGTGTGAAGTTATGTTAGATGATGAGCAGCTGGAGCAAGTGTCTGAGTTTAAATATTTAGGGTATGTGTTGGATGAGAAGGGAACGGATGATGCAGAGTGTAGTAGGAAAGTTGTGAATGGCAGGAAGGTTGCTGGTGCAATTAAATCGTTGGTGAATGTAAAGGGACTAAGTCTTGAGTGCGCTAGAGTCTTACATGAGGGTTATGTTGTTACCTGTGGTTATTGAATGGTAGTGAGACTAATGGTTGGAATAAGAAGTATAGCTCTAAAGTTCAATGTGTTTCAGATGGACAAATCTTGGGGCATGCTAGGTGTGAAAAGATTAATAAAGTGGGGAATGAACGTATTAGGAGAGTTTGTGGTGGTGTGAAGACAGGGGTAAATGAGAGAATAAATGAAAGTAATGTTGAGAGGGTTTGGTCATGTGGAAAGGATGAATGATAGCCGGTTGGTTAAGCGGATGTATAGTGGAAGAGTGTGTTGGGAACAGACCGGCTGGGAGACTGAAAAGAGGACGTGGATTGAGTCGGTGAACGAATGTCTTGAAGGAGAGAAAATGTGAGTTTGGCAGAGGCGGAAAGAAAAAGGTGCATGATAGGAGAGAAATGGCGGGGTTTTGTATGGGGGCATGGTTTGTGGCCCACCCTTGGGCCCCCCAGGGGGAATGAAACCCTTTTTAAAACATTTGACCAAAAACGAAAGAAAAATTTTTTACCAATAAAAAAGTGAAAGGGTCCGTCGGTCCCATGATGCTCGTAGGGTGGATTTCTGTCTGTGCACGAGCTCTCACTAATTAATTGGTACGAGGGGCAGGTAAGGCTGGGCTTTCTTTTTCGGACGTTTTGTCATGTTCTCCTACTGATTTTTCTTTTCCGATGCTTGTACTGCACCTTACCCCCAATCTTGGGGCAAAGAGGAAGGTGAAGAAAGAAAGAAAGATATATTACAGGGCTTGTAGCGAGTTTCTATTTCAAAAAAAGTGAAAAAAGTGGAAATAAAATTTTGGAAAAAAGCGAAAAAAAAATGACTGAAATGCTGAAAAAGTGAAAAAAAATGACTGAAATGCTGACAAAAATAACATTTTTGAGAAAAACGTGAAAAGAATTTACAATTTCCATTACTAAAATTCAAATGGAGAGCAACTTATTTTACTACACCACATGCTATTTACTTAATATTTTGGATGGCCTAAGAACTATGAAGTAGGTTTTAATATAAATAACTGGAAGATGAAAGTATATAATAATGAAATGTTAGTTTTAGAAAGTCATAATGTAGAAATGGAATAATACTATACTTGAAAGTACACTTACTGTATTTGGTTACAGAAGAAACAAGCTAATAATTATAAAAATTAAGGGTAATTAAACTATTTTGAAAAAGTCTGAATGAGACTTGTTTTTCGTTTTTCAACAGCACCTGTAATTTTCCACACTACGTCTTTTTTCAGATGCTTCTTTTCTGAACATTAGTGACACCTTCCAGCATCGCTTTGGCCAAGGCATCTTCAACTAAATCATTTTTTTTAAAGCCTCTTCATCTTTTTTAGCTTCCAATAACAGTTTGCCTGCACTTTCACTTTGCTCTGCCTCTTCTTTTCGTATGCTTTCCGCATTTGTTTCATCATCAGACTTTTTTTTTCGCTTTTTGTCAATTTGTTTTTTTTTTTTCCCTTCAGCAATTTTTTGCAATTCTTTTTCAGCCTTTGCAGCTTCATCTTCGAGTCCCTTTTTCTCTTTCTCTATCCAAGTTAGCAATGTATTGTTTATATGCTAAACGTCCCTTGGAAAGGAGCTCTGGAGTTAGAGAAATAAGGTAAAGTTTGTTATCATACATTTTAAAAGCACTTTTAACAGTGATTAAAGCATTTAAAGTTCTCTCTGACATAGATGACCTGGTACTTGTAAGAGTTCTGCCTGATGTGGAAAATGCTCTTTCCACATCTGCATTACAATGTGACACAGCGACAGTGAAGCTTTTACTACTCTTTCAACTGCTGAAAATCTTGAAGTGTTTACTGACGGATCGGTTTTATTAAAAAACTGAGCCCAATACAGATCTATAGATTTTTTTTCGGACTCTGGTTCAGCTTTTTCCAATTGTATTAGTTTCCACTCATCTAAGAGTGTGTCTGTATGGATTTTCCATGGCATGACCCTAGCAATCTCGAACTATATTTTGGCAGCATTCTTTGGACAATCTCTCATTAGGGAATAGACATGTAAATTTTTTTCAACAGAGAGCTCGACACAGATGATTTGTTCAAAACATGCTTAACAGATTCAACAAAATGTTTTTGTGCTTGCAGACAGAAAAAACGTTTTGTCCTTTTCACAAACATTTTCCAAGTTTCTTAATACCTCATCAGAAAACTGGATTTCTTTTAATGGCAATAAATGTTCAGTATTAAAAAAAGCAGCATCAATTTTTTTTAAATCAAGATCTTTGAGAATTTCTGACTTGCAAATCCTTCCCAACAGTTTCATAACCAATGATGAACAAAAAGAAGCAGAGATGATTAGATGGTTGCTTCTTTTTGGAAGAAGCCTGTGAACACTCTTAAGGATATGTGCGCTAGACTATTAACCATAGTTAAGCTCTGCTTTAATGGTAGGTTTTTTTAACAACCTCAATTTTCTGATATCCAGGTCTTTTCATCAGGTTGGGCCTATGCTTAGTTACATATTAAGAAAATACTTCTTCACAGCTTCCAATTGTTCCAAAAAATTTCAAATTTCAAAAAACTTTATTCAATTATTATTTAAAATTATTTTAAACAACCTGAAAATTAAAAATTTAAACAAATTATTTACCTATGTTTTCCAGTTCTTGAGTTCAATAAACTGTTTTGTAGTTAAACCACATTTTTAATTCAGTAACAGTTAAAACAGAAGAAAAAGATATCTCCAAGTAACCTACTTGCCCCAAAAAAGTGAAGAAAAGTGTAAAATTGCTTAAAAAAGTGAAAAAAAATGACTAAGCTAAAAAAAGTGAAAAAAGTGTACCGCTACAAGCCCTGATATTACTAATATCACTTGGAAAACAAAGTATTCATTGAATCAACGGCTTATGGACAGATCCAATAACCCCCCCCCCTTCCAACACACACTCCCGGTCTAGCTGATATTCACTTAGAATTAACTTAAAACTATTATTATCGGATCGCACTTTCAGAGATAGTAATTTTTAATATTTTGAAAATTAGTAGCTCTACTTTAACTCTAATCATAGCCCCCCCAACATCAATTTTTAGTTAATACCATACAAATCTTCTGTACATTGAACAACAACTTCCTCATCCTTGAGGGTCACTTTAAATTGGTCATATAAGGGCTAGACATTAGTTTACATTTTTATACAGAAATATTTAAAGCAGAAGAACGTATTCTATAAATGAAAACATAAATTACCTTGTAAATGGCAAATCCTCTTCTTTACAAGTAACAAGCGACTCATTCTTAGGACCAAAAACCACGGATTTTCTCGCCAATGTTTGAAAATCAACTTTATTATCGATTATTTTACCTTCGACGCGCAAAAGGGAATCAGACGTTGTAACACCAAAGAGAGAGTTAATTTCCCTCAATACATCACAGGAGGTGCTTAAAGACTTGCTTCCAAGTGGGTTTTGTAGTAACAAAGTAGCTTTTTGAGATGAAAGTCCATTTCTTGGTGGTTTTCCACATAAAATATTTACCCATGGGCAAACTGGTGATTCAATGGCAGATTGTTTTTGTTGGCTAAGGATATATATATATTATATATATATATATATATATATATATATAATATATATATATATATATATATATATATAAAAGAAAATGTGGGAATACAGCGACAGCGCATATGCGCCGCAGAAGCTTCCGCACAAATCGAGATCATTCTCAGGATTCTCCACCACTCAACTACTTTATTTCTGCTTCTACTCATCATGAGGCATACTTCCTCGGCTTATGCTTCAGCATTACTCCTAAAAGCCGGTGACAGAGAAACAAACTTCGGACCTGGAATATACATATGTCCAATATGCAACAAGATAGTGAGGAGAAACTCCATAAACTGCAATAGATGCAAAAAATGGAACCACAAACACTGTGCCCATCTCAACACGCTACCCCCTTCAAAATACAATTGGATAATTGGATGTGCCAAGTCTGCACTCCACCAACAACCACCCCCACAACACACATCAAACAAACAAACAAACCCACAATATAAACATATTACAATTCAACACAAACGAACCAAAGAAACAGAAGTATTTCTAAAACAAAACAACATACACATAACCATGATACATACAAGAAGCCTACCTACCTACCCGATACCTATCCAGAACCAAAATTCTATGGCTATGATGCCATCTTCACACCCAAAACCCCAAAAAACCACACTCTACTAACCCTTCTACACAACTCACTATCATACACAAACACCACCTTATAAACTACAACGGTATTAAGCGACAACACCACAAAAATACAGTCCTTCACAATAGTGATAAAAAAAAAAAAAAATCTAATAAACTTCTACATTCTCCACCACACCTCACCAAAATGCCCCAGAAATTACAAACCAAACCTCATAATGGGAGGCGACTTCAACGCTCACCACCCTACATGGTACAACGCCCAAGAAGCAAATCAAAGAAGAACCCACATCATAGCCAATCTTGAAAACATCATCATCCTAAACAACACAAACAACCATACTAGAAACCCACCTCAAACCAATCAAATATGCACACCACCAGACAGAACACTATGTTCACCAAATTTAAACACAACACCACTGGTCAACACAAACCGATCTAAACTCCGACAACTACCCATCATCATAAAATATCAAAATGTCAACAAACCAAAACTACACTCAGAAAAAACATACACAAACTACAAAAAAGCAGACTGGACACAATTCACCACCCATATAGAAAAAAACGTACATCCCCTAAATATCACTAACACATCAACACTCAAGTCACACAAAATTTCACTTCTCTAATTCAAAAAGCAGCTAACAAAGCCATCCCCAGAGGATACATAAAAAATTAGAACCCAACCCTAAAACCTGAAATTGAACAACTAATCAAACAACGCAACTCGCTCAGAAAAATAATACCCATTTCACTCCAAACGACAACACATATTAACGCCCTAAACACACTAATCATAAATTTAACATATACACATTCTTCAAACAACTTCCAAACCTTCCTCACCAAGAACATCCAACACACGAATAACACACCAGAATGTGGAAAACAATAAATACATTGAAAAACTTAACCAACAAACATGCACTCACGAATCCATAAAAAAACCCCACACACAAAACCAACAATCCAACAAACAACAACGCAAACATTCGCGCACCTCACTTCGCAAAGGCCCCCCAGAAAAAAGTTAAAACCATAGCACGCCTCAAACAGGATCATCAAGCCCTAAGAAAATAAAAACCAACGACCAACAATAGAAATAACTACAACTAACCTGGAAAAGATAACAAAGACACTTAAAAACTCTCCTGCAACTGGCCCAGACAACATCTCAAGCATCTAGGAAACATAGCTTGAACTCAATTAGCACAAATATGATAATATCTATCAAAAGCTCCACAACTTCATTCTCCTATATGGAAGCAAAAGCTATTTCATTATACCCAAACTAAAACCAGGAAAAGACCCCCTCTGACCCTTCATCATATCGCTCCCACTCTCTATTATCAAACTATGCAAACTACTAGAAAAAACATACTAAACAAAAAATAACTCCACACATCATAAACACAAATTCCAACACGGTTTCAAACAAACCACTCAACTATAACTGCATCATAAACAATTGAACCTACAATCAACGGCCTCAACTCAAAACCAACTCAAAACAATAATCATAGCAATCGACATCAACAAAGCATTCGATACAGTACCCAAACATAACTTGATCCACAAAATAACAAAACTAACATCTCCACTAACCTAAACAAATGGATTTCCAATTTCCTATCAGGACAAACAGCACAAATATAAACAATACAATACAAAATCCAGAACAGAAAACATCAATAACGGAGTACCCAAGGCCGCAATACTATTCCCGCCACACCTATTCCCCCACCTTTTTCAAAGCCCTTAAATTTTTTACGGGGGCCCCCCCGATTCCCTTCAAAAAACAAAACAACCAAAAAAACAAGAAAAAAATTTTCCCACACCATCATAACAACTACGCAGAATTACATATCAGCCAATAGCTACTACACACACAAAATCTAAACACAGTCACAAACCTGAAGCAACAACACATCAGCCAACTTCAAACATGGCTAACTAAGAAAACAGAATGTCCGCCTCACCAAACAAATCTTCAATTACATTAATCACCACCGACCGCCAACTTGGCGCCACCCCCCAAGGCGCGAAGGAGGATGAATGGAAATTTACAACAGAATAGGAAGCTGTTCTGGAAGTATGAAAGGTTAAAAAAATGAGAGTAAGAAGAATCTTCATGGAATAATGAATAGGGATAGAACTTTCGTGACCGAAGAAATGGATGGGAGGAGAATGTGGAGAGAACACTTCGAAAATCTACATCATATTGGCAGTGAGGAAGAGGTGATAGTGAATGTGCGTGGGTTTCATGGTACAAGAAGTAGGTATAAGAAATAAGCCTTTGCGGAGGAAGTAATAGGTAGACTAAGAAAGTGGAAGAATGATAAATCAGCAGGCCTAGATGGGATTACTAGTAAATTAATCAAGAATGGATGAGAGATTGTCATTGGTTGGATATGGAAGTTGTGTAATAAAGCGTTTGTGGAGGGTGTAGTTCCGAAGAAGTGGAGGAGAGCAGTAATAGTACACTTATATATGGGTAAGGGTGATAAGGGAAACTATAGAATTAGTTTACTGAGTATTGTAGGGAAGATATATACTGATAATTTGGTTGAAAGAGTACGTTGAGTGACTGAGAAACTGATTGTTGAAGAACAAGGTGCATTTACAAGTGGCAGAGGATGGGTAAATCAAATTTTTACATTAAAACAAACGTGTGAGAAAATGAGAGAAGGACAAACTTTATTTAGGTTCATAGACTTGCAATAGACGTAAGACAGAATCATTAGAGAAGCTCTGTTTCAGGTCTTAGTAATATATGGTGTTGGTGGTAGGCTTTTTTTTACTGCTGGAAAATTTTTAAAAAAAATTTAATGTACGTCGATAGTGAAGCGTGTGTAAGAATAAATGGAATGGAAAGTGAATAGTTTAATATTAATAGTGGACTGAGGCAGGGATGTGTTATGTCTCCACTGCTATTTAAATTGTACATGGATAGGGGTTGCAAGGGAGTGTGTTAGGATGATGGAGAAAAAAAAGAGAGAGTGGAGGTTGCCCTGATTATTGTACGATAATAATTTGGTTATGTGCGGAGAATCTGAAGAAAGTTTGAGAGGATTGGTAAAGGGGTTTAGCAAGATGTGTAAAAGGATGGGTTTGAAAGTAAATGTAAATAAGAGTAAGGTTATAGTAGTTAGTGAAGAGAGTCCGAGGTGGGAAGTCATGTTGGATAGTGAGCAATTGGAATAAGTATCAGACCTTAAATATTTAGGATATATGTTGGATTAAAAGAGAACGGATGATGCAGAATATAGTAGGAGAGTTATGAATGGTAGGAAGGTGTCTGTTGCAATTAAATCCTTGCTGGATGTAAAGGGAGTAAGTCTCGAGTCCGCTAGGGCTTTGTATGAGGGTAAGTTGTTACCTATATTGGTGTATAGCAGTGAAACTATGGTATGGAAAAAGATGTATAGATCTAAGATGCACTCTGTTTATATATTAAATCTTCGGGGCGTGTTAGGTTTGAGAAGAAATAATAAAATGAGGAATTAACGTATTAGAGAATTGTGTGGTGAGAAGAAAGGCGTAATGAGAAAATAAACGAGTGTATATTGAAATTGTTTGGTCATATGAAAAGAATGAATGATAGTCGGTTGATTAAACGAATATATAGTGGTGAGTGTGCTGTGAATCGACCGGCTGGGAGATCAAAGAAAAAGTGGATTGAGTCAGTAAAGGAATTCCTGAAGGAGAAGAATGTGAGTTTGGCAGAGGCGAGTAGAAAGGTACATAATATTAGTGAATGGCACAGATTTTTGAGGGGGAATGTTTGTACGCCTAGCCCAGGGGTGAACCCCACATTGACGAGATACTACAGTGAGGGTCTGTCGCAATCTCGTGAAACCCTTGGGTGGATTTTTCTGACTGCGATGAGTTCTCACTTAAGGGTATAAGGCACAGTAAGGAAGGGGGGAAGGCTTTCTTTTCGACTTGGGAGTCATGTTGTTCTACTTTTCTGTTTCCTGTGCATGCGACGACAGACGCACCTCACCCCCCAATATTTAATTATACATTTGATTTCTCTATTTCAAGTGCTAATGAAAAAAATCAAAATAGCAAGATTACCTTGGTGCAGCCACACGAGTTGTAGAGCTTTGAGAGCTTTCTTCTTTTGCCACACGAGTTAAAGATCTTGGAGGGCTTTCTTTTTTTGTCACACGAGATGGAGAGCTTTGGGAGCTTGCTTCTTTGGTTATTACTAACTTCAATGTTTCATCTCCTACTTTAGATTCCTCTTGTATTATTTCTGTTGTATTAGGCTTCTTCTTTGACATAGGTTTAAATGGGGTCTTCGTCGCGTTTTCAATAAATTCACTGAAAGAATCTGCTACTCTAGCTAAACTACTACCGCTTGGTTTAACTTCGTACCAAACTGTTACTTCATCTGTAGGAACAAGCTGAGCTTTCTTTCGTAACTTCTGAAGACGATTTGCAATAACTCTCGCTTGGCCTTCATCAACCATCTCCTGAGATGGAGTAATATCTAACAAAATAAGTACCGAATTATCCGAATGTGCTTCGTATTTAGCAGAGAGTTCAGAGGCTTTTTCACCCTCAAATTTATATTTGACAAAGATATCAGAAGCATCTATACGATGACCTACAACTTCGATGTAACCTCTATCGAGGGTTTCCTGAATATCACTGTCTGACAAACTACTCACAATATCCTTAACCTTCTTCACATCACCCTTAAGCCTGGCTCCAAGGTTTTTGAAATTGATGTCGGCTTTAAGTGCAACACCATATTTCACCTTATCTGTGGAAGTTGTAACTTTTCTGATGTTGAGTTCTTCTTTAATGTAATTTTCCAGCAAAAGTACATCGTCAAGCACTTTTTGATCTTTATGAATTACAACCACCTCAGGTAGGGGAAATTTAAGAGGATTATTTACCTTATCCCTAAGATATCTTCCTAATTCGACAACACTTTGTAAAGTGCTTACAGATGTTTCAATGTCCGGGCAAATAAGATTTTCCTTAGGGCTAGGTACCATTAGATAATGCACAGACTGAGTTTCTTTCTGTTGAAAAAATAAGTTTTATTTATATTGTATAATTATGAGGGCAAATTAAAAAAATCATTTTGTGAATAAAACAATGATAATTTATTCGACTAATAATAGTTTATTCCCATTATCATTAGCATACACCAATAACGGAATGAGAATTAGCTTTATTTATTCTTCAACTAATCTTTAAAATTTAAATTACAGCCAACATACTTTTGGTTGAAAAATATAAATTTCCCTTTATAACATAACTAAAGTTCTATAGAAGAAAGAAGACCTCTCTATTAACAATACTATCCAAGGAATAAATTATTTTTCAACTGCATATCCTATAATCTAATCTAATGAATTGTTTGAGCTTTTACAGAAAATAATGCTTGATATGATCATTCTGTTTACTTAAAACTAAAAGTACTGTTATTTTTCTTCTTAATCATTGACAGACAGATGTATTATAATACCGACTTAGTATGATAAATTTACCCCTAGTAGAGATACACTAATACCGTTCAACTTGCCCATATCCTTAAGTAAATATATATTAGTTTGAGTAGAGTGAGAGAGAACGGAGGTAGATTAGAGAGAAGAGCTTAAAGATACGCCTCATAAAAAAACTGAGAAAGTCACTTAAAAACAATTAGCACAATCTGAGATAACAGAAATTATTCTTGTTAGTAGAACAATTACCCACAACAACAGGATACATAAGCAAATGTGCGTGAAAAATAACATGCGGTGATTCTTTGTCGATGTATTATGAAAACCAATTGAAAATACTAGCCCTAGACTTGTGAGTGATATTATTCCCTCTTTCTTCTCTTTGTATTATTAATATTAGCTTGTTGATTTATGAACTTTCTCATCCTTAAGTTTCCTCGCGTTATTTTCTTTATGTCCATTTCTACTTTTACGAACATCACTATGTGTGTAACTATCTAAATATATTTTAAGAATTTATGAATATAATAATAAACCAAAAAATAATAATTTACTAAAGAGAAGACTCGAACTTTATTCTTATTCAATTAATTTTAACTTAAATCCAACACAAAGACTTATTATTAATGAATATTTGTAATATAAACGTTTAGAATATAAAATCTGATAAGAATATGGTAGGTATCTTAGGTGATGCTAGATTTATTAAAAAATTAAGCTTAGTGAATTAACACGCCCAAAGCTCGTACTGTTTACGGTGATGAATAAATAGTAAGAGGGTATAATTATATAATAATTATATGTATCGCGCCTCAGAAATTACTAATAATATTTATTGGACATTCTATTAATATAAACACACACATACTATACATACAACCACTCATGCTACATCACAACTATCAACTCTCAATTAAGTATATACTTAGGAGGAGTGAGTATATATACGATATAATTAATATAGTATAGACCTTCCTAGATCCTATATAGTTAATCACTATATTCTATTATAGCTAGTTTACCTCTATACTTAATTAATATATTATATAATATATAATAGAGTATTATAATTAATATATTAGTTATTATAATTATTAATAATACTATAATTAATAAAATAAATTAATTATATAATATATATATTATATATAATTAATATGATATATTTTATATTGAATGATTATGATTTAATTTATTATAATTAATATATTATATATATATATATAACTTCATATATAAAACAAAGATCATTATGTTAAATTAATAATATATTACACTATATACTTTAATAAGTTAAGTATTCAAGTTATATCAATATAAAGATATACACATTGGCTAGATACTTATATAATAGTATCATATAATATATATTAACTATTAAGTATCATAGGTAATTCTTTAAATAAATTATCATTATGTGAACATTATGAATAATCAAATATGTTGACAATCTACATTACGGAGACAGGATCCCGGACTTAGCACTTGAGATAACCATTAGTAATAGAACTAATACAGATTGCCTTTCCTTCACACACCCATTTCATTAAAATTAGTTTACAAGATAAAATTCTATATACTGTAATTTCTCTCGTGACATATTGCATGGATCTTGTAACTAAAACGTAGATCTAGAAAATTGTATATAAAAAGGATCTACCTTAAAATTTAAACAACAGATAACTTGATGAGGTCATGTGAAAATACCGATCTAATTAATATGATGTCTAGTTTTATGTTGCAGCTCGATTATATTTAAAAGGTGTGAGGTTATTTGCGTCGACAAGGACTCCACATCTAATTTTTTGATATTTAATACTGAATATATGTTCCTTAAATTAATATCTTTTATATATAATTCCATAATATTCGCTAATCATATTAAAGAAATAATAAATACTACACAATCAAAAAAAATTAACAACCTATATTGAAGAAAGTGACAATAATATACGTAGAATAGAATAATAATAATAATGAATTGACAGTATCGCTGATTTTCTACAGAAATACTAAACGGTAATATTAATAGGATATAATTTATAATAATAATAATAGTTATTTAAATAATAAAAAATGATATAATTAAAAAAATACACACTGAATTAAAGAAATAGCCTAACCCCATAAATGTGAACCTTTCACCGAACTTAATTTAACATAGCCCATAAGACCCAACGTTCAACATAAGGCTGACAGTGTGAATATATTTTTGCTGCTTCCCCTTACTCCTCTCCTCTTCCTATACGTCTACATACCTCTCTATCCGAGAGAGAGAGCAGAGAGAGAAGAGAAATATGAAGCACTAACGAAGAGAGAGGAGTAGATTTGCAGAGCTAGATAGTGAGAGGAAGATAGACAGTACAGCACGACTGACCCAACCCCAAGACAGTAAAAAATCGTTACTAGAGCGCCCTATGGCTTCATATTTTAGAGTGCATTACTATTATAAATTATATTATTTAAGTGTGACAAATGAGAGGAAAGTATAAGTAATATCAACCTATTACTTAAAGAAATATTATATTATAGATAATATAGTATATATGATGCACTATAAAAAGCAGAAGAAAAAACTAATTTTAGAATAATAAATTATAGAATTAAGAACTTTGTATTGTATATCAAACTAAAGTATAAATAAAAATAAATAATAAAATAATTTATAATATTATTATAATAAAATTATATAAAGTAGAAATTTAATATAATGAATAAACAATGTGTGATGTGAAGTTACTGTTCCTATTAGCCATATCGAATCCGCGATATCAGTTTGATCGAAAATTTACAACTTCCTCTTCTCCTGGAAGTTAATGGGAGATCCTTGTGAACCCATACTCTGCCTGTTATCAGTGTGAATTTTTCGAATGCCGGGTCCATGATAGAATGTGACAGTAGTTGAATATGATAATATTATATATTTATCATGTTAGTGATAGTGGCGAAATATGGATAGATATAGACATGCGTATAAATATTATACGTCGTTATTCAATGACATCAATAGTTAGTAGTATCAGTCATCCAATGAATAACGCTGAGAAAATACGAGTGTATTAGTAGTATGATGTAGGAAATATTATTGAATTGATATATTTCGTATAAATAATAGTGTATAATGTTTAGAGATTACTAATTACAATAAAACTGTGATCATACCATCTCTCTAGGTATAATGTCCTTGTGTAACTCTGTTTAGTTTCACCCACTAATTTATTAGATTACGTTAATTAACAATCCACTTAAATTCAGTCATATATAAATAGATATATAGATGCGGATACAGTATAAGAAGCATCTAAGAGCCCTATCACTCAATAATAATGATCCCAAACAAATTGTCATATATAAATGGTCATAGTATATATATATATATTATATATAGTATATATATAAATAACTATTTTATATACATATAATTGAGAAATATTCTTTTTTATATATTAATATAAGTGATGTATATACTATATAATAATATATATATATTTATCATTATAATGTATAATAATATTTTCTTAATTCACTAAATAATAATAATTTCTGAATGAATAATGAATCATATATATATAGGGTACCATAATTTAATCAATGCAATGGTGGGAAACATCATAATAATATTGAATAATATATTGAATATATATAATAACTTCGCCATCAGAACCAATATTACACCGTGAATAAATAACAATTATGCAAATTATAAGGTGATAATAACTAAAAACCCACTATATAATAAAATATAAAATAATTGTGAAAAATACAAAAATAGGCAATTAGAAACAATCATAAATATTAGAAACATTTTCTCAAATTTATTGAAATATGAAAAATAATATACCAATGACCACTAATTTAAATATCTCATAATATCCTTCTTCAAACTATTCACAGGATAATATATATATTATATTACCATAGGATTAATATATGTAATAACTATATAAAGACACAAGGTATTTGGAAAATAAAGAAAATAAACTAAGTGATCCTCACATCCCGGACATATCAAAATATCACTTCTGCTAGACACCACTATATCTGAAGCATATAACACATTCCACACTTATCGAATACTGTATCATAACAGTGCCAAATTATAGATTATGCAATAATTCAAAGGTATCTCTCATTCCACACATTCATCATACCATTCCAGATCATCTCAGTTAACTAAAGATATACACCATCAGATATCCCTATGCTAAGTAAATCTCAATTCAGAATCTAGCTTATTTCCTTATCCTAAGTATATATTTATCTCCATTATAATTATGTAAATAAGCATTCGTGATATATATATAATAGTAATAAAAACAACTTATTTACAACATGACATAGAAGATACGCCTAATGTAATAGATAATATACGTTAACTTAGAAATATATATTAGAGATATATTACATATATTATTACAATGCGTATATATTATTAAATATATATATATTGTTTTTTGTGTTGATACTGTGTTGTTTGTGTTTGCGTGTGTGGTATGTGTACACAAAACGTATGTTCTGTTCCTAAATTGTAGTCTTTCAAATTTTCCACTTCATGTTACCTTTGCCAATATACGAATAAATCCATCTTTTAAGTTTGAATTCTTCTACTCTCTAAATTTAAATGTTCTCAACTTCTCGTCTTCTCTTTCCTCTGTAATCCTAAACCTGGATCTTATCTCAAGTTCAGAATGATGAACTCGCCTTTCATTTATATATGTAAATAACCTTGAGCAGATACTGCAACTCTTTACCAGTATCCTTGATCGTCTTGGAGTTATACACAACTCTCTTGATCTTGATTTACCTCTTCAAAATGGTTCCTATACTATGAAAC
>JABUQX010085503.1:90000-92789 GCA_015478945.1 Trachelipus rathkii
ATATATATATATATATTATATGGAATATATATTGATATGTATATGGGATGATTTAATCTGGCGTGTTTATAGGAAGATTCTCAGCTAGAAAATACTAATAAACACGCGACATCAGTAAATATAATAAACTTTTCTTTTAGGGTCAGCTTTATTCGTTTATATCGCGAGCGTCCTCTCTCAGCCTTGACTTTCTCTTGTGTTGCGCGCTACTCGCACGCGATAAGATTCGGTTGGATAGTGTAAATAGTAGAGAGGGATAATTATTTTGAACTAGGGAAGCAGCGCAGCTATAAGCAGAGGATAAATGGTACTGATACGGAAGAGCGGGGGTTAGAGGATAGTACGAAGGGAGTTAAACTAACTGGGCAATAGAGATTCGTACATGAAATCAGAAGTTTCTTGAACGACATATTATTTATCACTCTAAATATTGTGTACATGGAAATCAGAAGTTTCTTCATAGACATATTATCACTCAAAATTTTCTGTTTGATTAAACAGGAACACGAATCGGCAGCTAACTCTTATAACAAAGCAGAAAGTCGTATGTAAAGATTTTGCGACACACCACTGAACATACTCCACTAATTATCATAATTATGTGTTTTTTCTATAATGAAAGCCACTGTTGAAATTCTGAAATCATAATTGATAATCGGGGCAGAATACGTGCATTCTTTAAGTTAATTAAATGTTTTTATTTCTCTTATGAATACACAGAGCCGAAAATACATCGTCAGTCCCAAGGTTATATTCATGCTGGTATCTATTGGCTTTCCATTGTATATTTCTGAATATATATGTATATTTCTGAATACTCATCAACAATATTTTAAAGAATTGATACATTTTGGAACTTTATCTTTCACGGAATGATCCATTTCACATTTATATTACCATGCTTAAATAAACTGGAAGCATCAAGAGTGCAATAATTCTTACCTGCTATTTTTAACAATAAATTTACAGCATAGTAAGAATATTTAGGATTTTTAAAAACACTATATTTAATATTCCTAATTACTTCTTGTAAGTACTGAGGAGTGAGTGCTACATAATCTATATGGTGTTAAGAACTGACTAATGTTTATTCCTCTCTTTTTATATATATATATATATATATATAATATATATAAATAATATATTATTATATATATATATATATATATATATAAATGTATATATAATATATTAATATATATATATAATTATATATAATATATATATTATAATATATATATATTATATATATATATATATAATATATAAATATATAAATATATATATATATATATAATATATATATTAGTGATGGATCGAATAACCGCAACCGCAAATGCGAAGCAACTGCACATATTTTGACAACCGCAACTGCAACCGCAACCGTGATTGTAACTTATTTCACAACCGCAACTACAATCCCAACCGCTGTTGTCACTGGCCTTCGCAACCGCAGCTGCGGTTGTCAGGAAGTTATCTTTTTAAATAACTTATTTCTTAAGACTGCAGAAATAGAACAAAGTTCAACATCCAACCCATAAACTTTGTTTGCTCATTTAGCATCAAGTAGTGATGATAATAACAGAAATAGAGCTTAAAGAAAGTGCTTTGGATGAAATAGCAAAATAACAAAAAGAAAAAAGGATCGATCGCGAAGATGATCCTCTAATGTGGTGAAGAGAGAACGAACATAACTTCAAAGAGTTGAAGACGATAGCTAAAAGAAATTTGTTATGCCCATCTAGTAATATATCAAACGAAAAACTTTTCAGCCGAGCTGGATTAATTTATAATAAGAAAAGGATGAGATTAACAGAAAATTATGAGAAATTGTTATTATTTAAATCTAACTGGCCGCTTCTAAAATTCAATTACAAGCACGAATAATAAAGAAGCACCTTCAGTCGGATATTTTCCAGTTTCCACAGGGCGAGGGATGGAGAAAGTGGATGGTGGGGTGCATGGGTCTTCGTCCCTCACCCTGCTATCTTTTGTAAACAGAGGTTAATTGCACATTAAACGACCAGAAATTTAGAAATTTTCAAGGTAATAATAATAATAATAATAATAATAATAATAATAATAATAATAATAATAATAATAATAATAATAATAATAATAATAATAATAATAATAATAATAATAATAATAATAATAATAATAATAATAAAAATAATAATTATATATTATTATTATTATTATTATTATTATTATTATTATTATTATTATTATTATTATTATTATTATTATTATTATTATTATTATTATTATTATTATTATTATTATTATTATTATTATTAGTAGTAGTAGTAGTAGTAGTAGTAGTAGTAGTAGTAGTAGTAGTAAGTGATTGCAGCAGATGTCCTTTTTTTCGCATCCGCGGATGCGGATGCGGATGTTTGATTTTAATATCCGCGGATGCGGATGTGAATGCGGATATTTGATATATATATATATATATAAGGCATTAGACATAGATATATATATATATATATATATATAATATATATATATATATATATATATATATAATTATATATATATATATTATATATTTCTATATATGATATATATATTATAATATATTATTATAATATATATATATATATATATATCATATATATATATATATATATATATATATATAATATATATATTATATATATATATATATATATACTACTATATTATATATATATACATTATATAATTATATTATATATACTATATATATATATTATAATAAATATAATTATAATAAATATATTATATATATATATATATATATA
>JABUQX010085504.1:0-12500 GCA_015478945.1 Trachelipus rathkii
TATATATATTATTAATATAATATATATATATATATATATTACTTAAATATTTATATTATCTAATATATATATTAATTATAAATTTAATAGTAAAATATTAATAATATATTATATAATATTTATAAATATTAATATATATATATATATATTATATAATATATATAATATTATATATTAATATAATATATAATATATATTTATAATATATATAATAATATATAATTATATATAATATAATAATATTGTAATAACTACTCTATGGTTGAACATGTTCATTAGAATAAGGAGTATAATTTTACACTTTTTATATATTATATATATATATATATTTATCGTAAGATAATAATTAATCATTAGGTAAGTAAAATTAATAGTCATCAATATTTAAGAGTTAAACAATGGGTATATCCGTTTATCCACAGTTTATTTAATTACAGATTAGTGGAGTATACTAACTACACTTATATATATATATATCTGAGTAATAAATAATTCACAATACTACTCCGGTCTTATCTCAACAAGACCGAGCTTAAAAATTAGTACGATACAATAATATCTCTTCTTTGTAACCATAATCAGGACTTATATACTATAGACTTATATTTTCTATCAGATATCACAAGCATATCTCCTTGTAAGTCAGTATCACCTGAGAGTACTAGTGACTCACATTTACAATAAAAAATAGTGTACCATATACAAAAGGTTGTTAAATATTTACATATTTATATTTTATTATCAAAAAATAAATACATATAATAAAAAATAATAGTATAAATTTATGTAGAGTTGTATGTGAACTACTATGAGAGTGTACAAATTAATCATATATTTATATATTATATTTATAGAGTGAAGGCTATATGAATAGAAATTCTCTGCTACTACACAAGTTTTTATTTTTTTTTTTTATTTTATTTTATTTTTATTTATTTATTGAAGTAAATTATTATTGTCATATTTTAATGTGCAATCAAAGTCTTATCTATTTTTACTTTACATATATAATTGTTTATAATAATAATATAAGACTTCTTAATAGCTACTCGAGGAGTTTATTTTTGACTATTTCAACTCATCTATCACTATACCTTTACCTTTACTGATAATTTTGTAAGAAATACAATATGCGGAGGTAATTGTTAATATTAAGCTCTTACAGATTAATAAGTGAGAATGAAAAAAAGAGTTTTTCATACATTAGCATAGCTTATTGGTGAGAATATCTCAATATATTAAGTTGTCAAAGATGTATATGAATAGGTAATATAGAGAACCTCTTGGCTCGGGGAAAATTGTTCTTTTGAGTATCGTGTGTGTAACTGTTCTACAATTTCGTGTTTACATTCCTGCAGACAAACTTTTTTTTTTTTGTACTATTTCACACACTGATAGTTAATATCACTAAGAATTAGAACGCACGATTTCTCACAGCAACTATAAGTATATAAGTTACCGTCCTCACACCAACAACAATCAGATTTATATATATTTTTTGTGTGTCTTCTCTGAGCCTTTGTTTTCTATTCACAGATTATTACGTCATTCTGTTCATTTATTTTTATTATATTTTTTCTACTATATTTATATTATTAACACCTTATTTTTCACTCTTGGGGTTCAGCGTCCCTGTCGGTTATGTTATAAAAAATTCTTACATTTCTTAATTTTTCCACTGCCTTATTTCCCATGCTTTAAAAATATATAATATAAATTCTCTATTTATATTTTATACTTTTTTATTAATTAACTGAGTATATAAGTCATACTATACGAAAAAGGATCTGATAATCTCTCTGACAGTTTTTCCTACAAATTGTATTATTATACTGAGTTGATTTCTTATAGTCATACCACCTAACGCGTAGCCCTGTACCTTGTGAGATTCTTTTACGTGAGATAATTATATATATTTATTTTATATTTTTATTAGTTACGCGAGGGCGGTTTGTTGGTGCATTACATGTTGTGTTGGGCCTAGAGAGGCATTATAACAGCTTTGGGGTATACATTTAAATAGTACAATTATAAATTATTTCTATCAATAAAATAATGATATACCATTATTATATGTATCATAGAACGCGAGTAGGCACTGTGATAAGTATGCCTTATTTACTGTAATACAATACTTTCACTGGCACT
Organism: Trachelipus rathkii; assembly: GCA_015478945.1. NCBI lineage: Eukaryota > Metazoa > Arthropoda > Malacostraca > Isopoda > Trachelipodidae > Trachelipus > Trachelipus rathkii. Next base: position 2,149 of record JABUQX010085504.1, read on the forward strand.
GATTAATAGATTTCATGAGCCTAGAACATAACAAATAACGGAAGTGAAACCAAACCTTGGTCAATTTCGAGAGACTAATTCTCTAAAAACATAGTATATACAGGTGCCAATAATATTATAGGACTATAAATTATTCCAGGGCTCAATTATTAGATATTAATAACACATAACCTTACATTTATTCTCACCCATTCAATTAATCATATCACTACACCTTCAGCGATCACTATGAAAGCTTAGTTCTTTATACTCTTTAGTGGTTCTGAACCATTCACTTATACTTTTCCTTTTCCGACAGATGATGCGTTTAGAAATTATTATTTATATAGCTAGTGAGGTTATATATATATACGTACATATATAAATATTTTGGATATATGCACTTATAAGTATGAAATTGGACTTCTATCGATCTGAGTTAAGAGATATATATCTAGTCTATTTATTTATATATTGAGCCTATCATATAAAAACGGTAAAATATTATATTTCACTTTATCACTACATATAACCACATCAAACTATAGAGTATCAGTATAACTGTACGCCCTATGTATCACTAAGAGAGATAGCGTAAGGGTAGCTATAACTTAAATCCTATCAATAAATAAACAAAGCCGAAGTCAACCTCAATAACTAATATATATATTTTTTACTTTACTTTGTTCTGCATCATACTATACGGAAACTTACATAAGTCCACATGGTTAGGATACACACATCTTAATTTATGAAGCTTTTCCCTTAAATCTGCCGTTATAAATCTTTTTCGCGATGTATAAATTTTGCCTTTAATCTATCATTTGCATAAAAGAGGGGTCGACTGCTAGTCCTGCCTTTCTGTCGAGATTTGTAAAAGTAGGATAATATATATATATATATATATTATAATATATTATACTTTGGATCTTCAATGTTTGATTCACAAGATTTATTTATATATATATATATATAATATATTAAATAAAGAAAGAACATTTAATGGGAACGTAAAGTAATTACTGCCTTCTCCGGATTACGCTCGTTAATTCTCTCTTATTCCTGGCACACGATTTAGCATCGAAACAAAAGCTCTGTATATGAGGTGACAATATAACAAATTCCTCTTTACTTATTTTACGTAATTCTGTTTCCTTTCCTGAACGCATAAATCGGAAGGAAAGGACTGTTTTGAAAAAGCTTTTCGAAATATAAAGTCAGAAACCACGGTTCTCGTTATACTTTAATTTTTCCCAAAAGGTGACTTTTATTCCGGATGTGACTTCCTCTCCTTATTACCATCATCCTTCACCGCAACAGAGACACCTTTCGAAAGTACTAATTTCTAGCTTTCCCCACGTAGAGATAACTCAACCGCTTCAAGGACAGCCCTTGGCCCCGCATGGATGGAATTCCTTGTAAGAGGTCTTCATCCCTAGTAATTCAGCCCCCTTATTAGTCCGTTATATAACCATCAGCTCTCCTGTTTCTACTACGCTATTTTCTTTTGAAATCTACACAAATCCTGAATTTCTTCATTTTCCCCTTTAACCCTTTTTTTACTGATAAGTTAATAGTAATTTATTTACAAAATTCCTCAAACTTTTTGTGGATATTGATGGGATTAATTTGCTAATATTGGTGGCAATATTATTATTATTGCAGCGTGAACTGGGACTAACTGAACTAATACTACTACCACTATCGACTTTTATACTATTATTATTATTGATGATGGTGAAATTATTATTAACTAATACTTTTTATTATATCAACCCACTATCTACTAAACTATCGTGCTTTACTATTTATTATTGATTGATTTTATTGATTATGTACGTGATACTCTTATTGACTACTACTACTTGACTGACTGGGATCGGGCTTTTACTATTATTGATTATTCTTATTTTATTATTTATTGTATTAATTATTATTTCATTATTATTTTAGTCTTTATTTTAATTATTATTATTATGTATGTTTTTTATTCTTATATTTTTTTTACATTATTCGATATTATTTTATTATGTATTTATTATTATTTATTTTTTCATTATATCTATAATTGTAGGTGTGTTTGATTATCTCATTAATCACTCGTAGTATGTGGTATTTATTATTCATCTGATTTTTATAAAAATTATTATTCTTATTCATTAATTATTATTATTCGATTACTTGATTAATTTATATGATTAGATATCTTAAAGTTATGGGATGTATTACGATCGGCTAATTAGCTATTGATTTCTGAGTAAAGCTGGAGTTCGATAGTATAGAGTGTAAGGTTTTATATACCTTGACTCACTACGAATTATCAGCTCGAGAATTCCATATCCTTAAACTCTCCTGCGTCAGTTGTTTCATTAGAACAAGTCAATCTATAGTTAGTATTCATTGTGATTTGTGAGCACGTCAATCCCATTACTCTATTATATTATATGAGCTCGTCGAGTCAATATTAAATACTTATTATGCAAATTATTCCCCAGCCTCTATAATTCCTATCTCTTCCGTTAGCCAATTTCTCTGTCAAATAATAATTTATAGCGCAAATTTATTATTTTATAGCACTACTATTTCGCAGACGTAAATTTAATAAAAACATCAACTTACAAATATATTTTAGAAATTGAAGCAATAAAATATATCACACATCGTCTGAAAGTAGTTGACTTATATACACAATAATTCATATGAATTCTAGTGTGTGAGCATCGTTTTAATTCTAATTTAACTGTGCACTATATTAACAACGTGTGTGCTCATACCACACAAGTTGTATTATCTTATATTGGACATAAATTAGAATAGTTCAAGTTAATAATATTAGTAAGGAAATTATACCTCGTTATTACTGATGTAACCGCTCATGCTCACGATATTGAATCATTAGAGCGTGGGCGAGCGGATGAGTAGAGTGTATTTGAAATGAGAATAAAGACGAGAGGAAGCTATATACAATACACATTCCCAATTCAGCCTGATATCTCGTTATATATTTATGAATACCTACATATTATTCCTATCTGATATTATAGGTAATCATTTCGGACTAGAGATAGGAGAGTATATGTTCTTCTCTCAGTTTCAAGTTCGTATCCCTCGACCACACAGAGCCTGTCCCCGCTCCACACTGTTTTGATGTATTCACATAAGCTCAACTCACAGTTTTTTTATTTACATACAGGAACGACAACGACGGTGTGGCACTCACGCACTTTCTCAACGCACCCGCGCTTTAGCTTGCTAGAAACGCTGCGCTCGCTTCTATCCCAGTGAAAATACTTTTATTGGAGCGCGTTTTTCCCTCAACATTTTTTGTGTAAGGGTGCAGACAGTTGGGCGCCGCCCCGAACTATGTTATTCCGCAGAAGTTAATATAGACCCGAAGAAAGCCTAAGCTGTTTGATGAGTTGTCGGTTTGCGGAACATTCATAACTCAATATTCGAAATATGAGTCTTCTTCTCTATTGCATAAGTCCTGAATAGGACCATTCTGCTAATGTGTAATTCTAATAGAAATTCTGTTTCTCGACTGCAACGTACAACATTTTTTGTGGTGTTCAGTTTTGATAAATTTTCATATTCTGTTAATCTTCTAACTTTCTTCTCACAGTGTGTTCACACATTGTTGCTTCAAGTGAGTCGAAATGGCAATTAAATAATGTATCGTAAATACAATAAAAACATTCTTTTAAAAACAAGGAAAACAATGATGAATACGAAGAAATCTTGGTAGTTATATAGATTAAAGAATATTCAATTTCTTTTTGTCTCTGTGTATTATAAATATATGTTATAAAATGTATGTTATAATAATTTACATTTATGAAACTTTATATTTCTTTTAGTTTCCTATCGGCTTGATTGAGCTATACGATTGATTTATAGTATATACTTAGCTATGATAAAATCTTCTGAAATTCCTATTGTATAAATATCTATTCAACTTAAGTTAGCATAATTGATTTAGACAAATAATATTGAGACTGATAAGATAATTTGAATACTAATTCTCTTAATTTGGCAGAGGTAATATAAAAAATATTAGTCGGATGGTTGATTATACTTCTGTTTATATTATAATGCTCAAGATATACGAACGTAATCGATACTCTTCCGTCACAGAGACTTTGGCAAGAAGCTAGTTGGAAAACACTAAATTGCTTCTCACCAGCGAAAAATGACCCCGCGTCAATAATTTATTGGATTTCCTCCTTGCTTTCTCAAATAAGAGTTTGGAGCTATGCTTCTCCTCCCTCAAGTTGTGATCGGGGAGCCGCTGACATATTCACAGGCTATTGGGTAATTTGCCGAGCATACTCTCTTCGAAATAATTTATTCTTTTCCATTCAATTAATTAAAGGAAATGCCTTCATTTTTATTTATTCTTTTTACTCTTTTCTTCCTTCTCCCCCTCATATAAACAACTAGCTGCATCTTCACACCCCCTTTAAATAGTATGATCTCTACTCCCCTGTCCTTTCCCCCTCACCTAATAAAAAAATTCGAGGTATAGCGTAGGATTTGAGGAGCAGTAAAATGAGTTGACCTCAACAGCCTGTATTAAAGATAAGCCCGCCCTTTCTTCCCTGTACTTTGTACAGGATCGCTCATAATATTGAAGTTGATGATTCATCTCTTTTAAATTTAAATTATGTTGAAGTTTAATTATAATGATTATAATAAAATATAAGCACTTTTGATATCTATGTTAATTTAATATTTTAAGCTAATTATTAATCTACACGCAAGCGAGTATAAAAATTTTAAAAGACTAGTCGCGGGTAGCGAATGATCAGAGAAAATTGTCGAGAAAAATCAGGTAAGGTTTTTCCGTCATAAATATATCAATGTGATAAAGAGCTCTAATATAACATTAGACGAGAATACTATGGGTAAATTTAAATTAAATAAGCTGCTATTCGTGTGAGGTATCTAAACAAAATAATGGCACCTAAAGTACTATAATCGAATCCCGCTTGATTCTTTAGAAGAAAAAAGAGAATGCACCGAAACATTACAATTTGATATGTTATAGCATTTGACCGCTTGGCATTTGCAACAGATTGTACAAATCGTTTAATGCTACACCCAAATCAATGTTTGATTACCTTATTATCATAAATAGTGTTCAGTGGCAGCCACCCATTTGCGCGGCGCCTGGCACTGGCCAATTGCGGGGCTCCTCCTTATCTAATAGTCATAAGCAGCTCATAAGGTGAGTGCAACGACTCCCACAGTCTAGTAAAGGTTAGGATTTCATTGTGCTAGTTTTATCCGATAAGTAATATTAATCATTGTTTTTTAGTTTCTAAATATTATATTATATTCTAACGAGCTGCAAAACGATTTCAAGTGAGTTGCCAGAAACTTCCACAAACCACACACTTTAAAGAAGTAAGTAACATGCGAATTAATTTCTTAAAATTTTTTGATCCCGACCTCATAACATCTTATCTGAGGAAGAAGAAATAGAAATTCATCTCTAAATCTAATACATGATTCATCTTCAGAAAGGTGATATTTCGCCCCTTCTAATTACAAATATTCTGTTTCATCAATTATGTGTTCTAAGAATGAAAGGTATAGATTCACAAAGTTCGAAGAATCTATCTGCCATCCATTCCTAAAGAGCGCTTTTCGCTCCCAGTGACTGGGGTAAGGGGGATAGGTTGCTCCGTCGGGAGGGCGCGACTCAATTCACTAAAGCTATTGTTTTTCTAAAAAAGCTTACGAGGTTATATTTTCAATAGAATTATAAAGAAGTTCCAAAACGAGTTATTGCACATCATTATGGCTAATCTTTCTAATTCTACAATCACTATATATTTATTGTCATTATTGTTTATTAATCTCATCATGCATTGAGTTTACCTATAGTTGAAGATGACTGCTAATCCCTGACTGACTTCTTTCATGTTGAGCTCTTGTGCGAATTGAAGCTCGTCAAACAAATTAAATTCAAATTTCTAATATTTGAATCACGTTAAAATTTTTCGATTTCAGATGCATTGTGTATTACAGCGCTTCCGTGCATCTGATATATTTTTACAAGTAAACATTTTCTATTCATTTAATCTTATAATATATTAACATTTCATCATGACCACGATTAACTATAATTGCAATTATTAACTAAATTATCTATTATGATTTATGGCCAGTAAATTTTGCATACCATTATTATTAAAAAGATTTTATCATCAACACTCATCATTATCTATGAAGACATTACTCTGTTATGATCAATATTTTCATTACTGACGTATGGGGATTATTATGATATATAGAATTGTCCTCATTATAGTTTACTGTAATTTGTCTTATTAAATATGAGATAGACAATTTTTAAAATATCTATTTCGATATGGTTTGTGATTATATTGTGTATAATAAGAGAGTTTCTTCTATACTCATAAAACCTAAATTTAATTTATTCTTCCTCTCCATGATTTGCTTCAATTTATCATCGACACAAAGATTGTACTTTTAAGGGCTAAAACAGTCAGTAAAGTCTCTACACGCGCAATCGAGATTGTCTTTGATGACTCACTATAATAATGATCCGCAATATCACCCAGTCTGGCCCGGAGAAGTCTCGCTCACGGACCAGCCTTTCATTTTTTGAATAATGTTCACAGTTCCTTGTGTGGGGGTGGAAGGAAGTTGCCGGGGGTTGCGATAAGTAAAGTGTACATTGGACATATGACCTTCACATCGAATATGAAATGGTGCACGAATTCCTATGGATATAACAAAAGGCCTTCAAGTACCTTTGGGCCAGCTGCAAATTGATTATAAGTTGAATCCGGTTGAAAGCCTCTTCTCTTAAAATTATTTAGTATTTTTTTATTGGGGGTGGGGAATTCTTCGCATTAAATGACACAAGGATCTTCGGCGATGCTCTATCAGCTTCTTGGCTAGTGATTGTTCCATGTCTCGGCCGACTGTTCATACGAGAGCACCAATGAATCAGTCGATTTATTTTCTGGAACCACTTATACCGAAGTTCTATCTGTCAGAATTATTTTATGACTTTCTCTTCTTCCGGTAGTATTACGGCGTTCACTGACTACCAGTAAATATTGTTTCTCCATCCCTATCTATTGTCAATGATAGTGGTCTTTTTCTTATTTTGATTTTGTGTTGTGGTTGGGGGGTATTTGGGCGAGCTACGCTGTTTTTGGTGAGATAAAGATTGTGTTTAAATTACCTTGTGTCCGCGGCAATTTTCATTGAATTTCCTGCAAATCATGGCGTCTTGCTCGTAGTTGGTTCATGAGATGTATCTGTATATTGGCTTAGGCAATCAGTAGAGATGGGAAGAGTCTCTTAATAATTTTTGCAGTCTGTTGTCCGTTATTTGAATCGTAAGGTGAAATCGAGTCATTTCTTTTATTTCTAGTAGCTGCTGTAATGCGGATTGGGGCTCTCCTCCTCATTCCCTGATGTGTAATGATCTCTTCTAGTCTGAGTTCTTATAGCGATGGTGCATAAAGTGGTTTTTCGTATTACCTGTGTTTGTTTTGATTTAGTTTGGAGATGTATAAAAACATCGTTCCCTTACTAGGGGAAGTTTCAAACGAATTAAATGTAATTTAGAGAGCGTGTCAGTAGATTTTGATAGCCAAAATGTACTAACCTCATATCCCTTGTGATCGATAAATTTTTCATAAGAAGATAGAAAAGATCATTGTCGTTTTGCCGAATCCACTCTAAGGCATTGAAAATTTCGTTGAAGAAGGGAGGATAGCCATTTGAAGAGTTGAGATTTTTCTTGTACTTCCTTTCTCCTAAAGTTTTATTATGATGAGGGGATAATGTGATGACTCTTCACCAGGTTTCGAGCTGTTCATGCTCTTCTAGTGGGCTTTCGCTTTCCCGATTCTGTTTCGTATTTGATGCGTCACTTCCTTTCCCATTTATTATTTCCTTCGGTCGGGGGGATTTCTTCTGGGGGAGTGTGATGGGATCTTGATGATTTGAAAGACCGATCAAATAAGCTATGTTGTTCCTCTTCGATTGAAAAATAAAAAATAAACCCCTACTATATCTCTGTTGATTTCTTTAGACTCGGCAATTATCTTTAACGTTTTTCTTTTATTTTTTTTTTTTTTTTTTTTTTGTTGTTGTTTAGGGGAAAGTTTTTAAGTCCTATTGTGAATAGGGTTCATTATTTTCACTCAGCTCTCATTTTCGGGGAATTTGGCTGTGTTTTCTTTTTTTTAGTGGTGTGTTTTGACCGGTACTTTTTCACTTCACTGAATTAGAAATTTTGTTTATTATAGGTTTTGCTGTTTGTTTATCACTTTCAACTGTCTTATTAATTATAGGTACAATGTTGAATTTATATTCAACTGTTTAGATACACTTCTATTCACATCAAGTTGGTATGGGTGTGCAAGGTTACTAATGGTTGTCATCATCTCTTATGTAATAATCCTTGATGAGTAATACAGTGTAAATGAATAAGGATAATTACTTTTTATTTTTTATTTCTAAAGACTATTAAATATGTAGTAAATAATATAATCATTGGTTTTAAGAGTAAACAATGAATGGGTCAGTTCACAGTTATTAACAAGATTAGTGAAGGCTAACACTATAATTTCTGTAATCAAAACACAATCTCGTCGTTATTCTCAACGAGCCGTACAAGCTTAAAATGCGACTTCTTCTGTAAAATCAGGCCTTCTTGACTTTATTTTTTTCTCGGCTGCAGGCATTTCCTTGAACGTCAACAGGCTAAGTGACTTGCACTCTCTACAAAATAGTGCATACAAAGGTTGTTAAATATTTTATTCATATATTATAAAATTTATATTAGTAAAATTTGACATACAGAGCTACTATGAGAAGTACATAATTATTGTGAGGCAAGGAGAAATCCTGCCTTACACTTATATATAAACTATATATATTAATAATAATATATAATATATTATACATATATATATATAGTATAATAATATAGTCTTATATATAATATATATATTATATATATAATATATATATATACTTTTAAGTACAAGGAGGATTTCTTCGTCATTGGATTGCATGGACTTGATTGAGCTGAGTACTTCTTTTCTATTTGCCTTCTCTTATGTTTCACATAAAGGATATGAAGTTTAATGGCTTCATTTAAATTTTTCTGTAAATATTTTCCTCGTACATTCAGCGGAGTCGACTCGTATAGGTCAAGAAGGGATGAATCAAGCACCAAAAATGGCGCCCGGTAGCTCAGCTGTTAGAGCACTCGCTCAACTAAGCGAAAGACCAGGTTCGTCATGGTCGGTCGTGTTTTGTGTGAGCTATTTCTCTTCTTGGCCTCCGTCTTGCTCAGGGACTTTTAAAATTGAGCACCACCCCTCCTAGATTAGGGGCTCTGCCCGTGAGCGGTGGTGTTTTACTGTAAAAAAAAAAAAAAAAAAAATATATATACTATATATATATATAATACTATTATATATATATATATATATATATATTTTATTTATATAATTATATATATATCGTAATAATATAATTATCTATTTATATATAATGGTATATTATATATATATATATCGTATATATTACTACTATATATTATATATATATAAATATATACATATATAATAATATATAATATATATTATTTATATATATATATTATATATATATAATATATATATACCGTACTTTATAATATACAATATCGTATAGATATATATATGTACTTTATATTCTAACTCGTATATTATAATTATATTATATATATATATATATATACTATATAGTATATATATACTATTATTTATTATAGTATAATAATATATATTTATAACTATTATATATACTCATATATATGATAATTAATATATATATATGATATATATATTATTATGATTATATAATATATATAATATATTATATATATGTATTATATAGTAAATATATATATTATATTATACTTATATTTTTTAACGTAATTTTGACATTTAATGAGCATCGTCCTGTGGAATCCAGTCTTTTTCCTTGATGTATATCTTATATCTATGAAGTTTTCCCAGTGGATCGTCTGCTTGCGATACTCTCCTCTTTATCGTCACTACTGAAAGCAAGAATTATACTCAGAATCTCAGTTAGTAATGAACGCGTGTGTTGGTGAAGGAACTCTCTTTCGCTTTCTTTCTGGTTTAGCATACTCTAAATATTTATTTTCTACTTTCATGTCGTCACAAAGCTGAGAGCTAGAGGATATTTTGCTTGATCAGTTATTTGTCCAGAGGAGAAAGTTGTACACTTATATACCCTGCCGCATCTAAGGTATGTCGCTACTTTATACATATACTAATTTTCAAGTATATTAAATCTTCTGTCAA
>JABUQX010085504.1:17500-20000 GCA_015478945.1 Trachelipus rathkii
AAATAGGTATTTTGTGGATGAGGTAATTATTATGGAGGAGGTAATAGGTAGAGTGATAAAGCTGAAAAATGGTAAATCAGCAGGTATAGATGGAATTACTGGTGAAATGATCAAGAATGGAGGAGAGATTGTGACTGACTGGATATAGAAGTTGTGTAACAAAGAGTTTATGGAGGGTATAGTTCCAAGGGATTGGAGTAGAGCAGCAGTAATAATACCATTATATAAGGGAAAAGGAGATAAGAGGAACTGTAGGAACTATAGGGAAATTAGTTTATTGAGTGGTATAGGGAAGATGGAAGATTCATGCTGGTACTTTGCTTGTTAGAGTGCGTCTTGTGACTGAGGGACTGACTGACAAAGAAGAAATGGTAGAGGTTGGGTTGATCAAATATTCACATTGAAACAAATGATTGAGAAAATGAGAGAGAAGAAGATTAAATTGTATTTACGTTTCATCAACTTGCAACAGCCGTATGACAGGATTAATAGAGAAGCTCTATGGCAGGTGTTAGTGATATATGGTGTTGGTGGTAGGCTTCTGAACGAAATCAAAAGTATGTAAATTATGTCGATATGAAGCTTGTGTAAGAATAAATAGAGTTGAAGTGAATTGTTTAATATTAATAGTGAAGCGAGGTAGGGATATGTTATATCTCCTTGGTTATTTAACTTGTATATGAATGACTTGATAGTGGAAGGTGTTATACTGATTGAAAATGGAAGAGAGTGGAAGGTATTCTGCTTATTGTATGCTGATGATTTGGTTTTGTGTGGTGAATCTGAAAAAAGTTTGAGAGGATCGGTAGAGGGGTTTGGCAGTGAATGTAAAATGAGGAGTTTGAAAGTAAAAGTAGATAAGAGTAAAGTGATGATAGTGAGTGAGGAGAGTCCGTGGTGCGAAATCATGTTGAATGACGAGTAATTGAAACAAGTATCCGAGTTTAAATATTTAGACTATATGTTGGATGAAATGGGAACTGACGACGCAGAGTTTAGTAGGACAGTTGTGAATGGTAGGTAGGTAACTTGCTCAATTAAACTCTTAGTGAATACAAAGCGACTAAGTCTTGAGTGCGCCAGGGTTTTGCGTGAGGGTATGTTGTTGGCGGTGTTAATGTTTAGTAGTGAAACTATTGCGTGGACTAAGTGGTATAGCTATAAGTACAATTTTGTTCAGTTATGGATAATTCTGTATCGGCGGGATGTTAGTGTGTTGAGAACAGTTGGTATGAAGTAGATGATATTAAATTGAAGCGTGTTAGGAGGTTGTTTGATGCAAAAATGGCTTAAATGAGAAAATAAATGAGAATGTATTGAGATGGTTTGGTCATGTGGAAAGGTTGGATGATAGTCGGTTGGTTAAGTGAATGTATAGTGGCAAGTGTACTGGGAATCGACCTGCTGGGAGACCGAAAAAAAAGTAGATTGAGTCAGTAAAGAAATGTCTAATGGAAAGGAATTTGAGTTCGGTAGAGATGAGAAGAAAGGTGAATCTTATAATAGGAGTAAGTGGCGAGATTTTTTGAGGTAGTATAGTTGTGGGCGTGGCCAGCAAGGGATGAACCCTGCATTGACAAGATACCACAGTGAGAGTCCGTTGCTGTCTTGTGAAGCCCTTTGAGGAATTTTTTTTCTCCTTCGACGATCTCTCTCACTTAAATGGGTAATTGAGGGGATCAGTAAGGGTGTATTCCTTCGACTATAAGTATGTTTCTTCTACTTAACTATCCTTTTCAGTTGCATGTTTACACGCGGCTCTCCTAACTATTGTGATAAGTAAGTGAACATAAAGAAATATTATATATTTATGTATATATTATATATAATAAGTATAATAGTATATTATTTCAGGTATATTAACAAACTATATATATATTTAATATTATTAAGTATATATATATATTATATATATTATATATATATATACTATATACTATAATATATATATATATATATATATATATAGTATATATATATTATATATATTAATATATATATAATTATAATATTATATATATATATATTATACTATATAATATTATAATAATATGTATAATATAGGAGGCAAAGGGTGGTGAATCACACTTAGGAGATAGAAAGACAAGTTTCTTTCTTTAAAAATTCGCCAAAGGGAGACCATATAAAGTATATGTCTATCCATTAAGGACTATTGCTCGATGATCTATATTTTCTTAGACTACTCTAGTCCGTCTGTTTTTGACATTTTCAGTAAATTTTTGGTTTCTTTGACGCTGTTATCAGTATAATGAAGGATGTACTAGCCAAATATGCGTTGAGCATTTAAGGTGGAAAATGGTCGCGCCATGCTAAAAAAAGAAATTCCTGCGTTGCCTTTAGGTTACGTTTAAGTTAGGTTAGGTTAGGTTAGGGTTTAGGTTAGGTTAGGTTATGTGAAGGTTGTTAGGTTTAGGTTGGTTATGTTAAGTTTAAGTTTAGGTTAAGGTTTAGGTTAGGTTAGGTTAAAGTTAGGTTAGGT
>JABUQX010085504.1:25000-35000 GCA_015478945.1 Trachelipus rathkii
TCCCATCACCACCTACAAGATAGCAATCACTTGACTAAATAACATACAATCTCCTTCATCTGCCGCTTAGCAAATCCCACTCCTCAGTCAATTACACACCATATCTACTATCACCATAACATCTCACGTCCCACCCCCAGAGAGAAGCACCAGACGCATAATAACCCCCATCATACGAATCACGACATAGAGCGAGCATCACTACCCCCAATACAACACATGATTCTCTCCTGTAACCTCAAAACTACCCCATAAACTAAAGTTCACCCACATCCTACATCCCATCATAAAGCCACTCACCTATTCCAGTACCATATCAAGCCCAGCTCCATAATCCTCCTCATCCACCTCACAATCAGACACGGCAACATCATAACGGCACCACTTGTCCCACCAAACCGATAACCCGCTCAAATTATATATATAAAAACTATACTAATATATATAATATTACTATATATATATATATATATATATATATAATATATACTAATAATACTAGTAATATATATCAGCATCAATATATAATATATGGTTCTTAATTTTAACTTATAATAATAATAAAAATAAATAATTAACCTAATGAATTGTAATAAATATGATATGAGAAATACCAAAACACCCCTAGTTGTGCTTCCTGAGATTTTTTTAGGTTTAGATCTTGTTGACAATCGCAAATGCAGAAATTATGCGACTCTACCTGAGGGAAAACTACTGGTTGAAATAAAACACGTGACTTTCTGACATTGGGACAATCGAGAATAATGAACGCAAGCAGGTATCGAAGACAGTTCTTTAAGTGTTTTGAGTTTAAAAACTTTTTAGCGTATTTAATAGTTAAATGCTTCGTAAAACCTTTTAGTTGCGTGCATTGAAAACATTGAAACACAATTTGGCACGTATTTCATGATCACAATGGACCAACTACTGTATGTTAATCAGGTGTTGGCAAAAAAGCTCATGGATATTTGGCCTGTTTAGCTATGTTGAATTGCATGATCTGCACCCTTATATGAAAAATGTATCTAAGGCTCAGAAATAGGCCCAAATAACCCTAGCAAAAAGCCAAAAAGCCAAAAAGCTCAAAACAAGCCAAAAGCCCATGGCTTTTGCAACCTATTGATTTATAGATAAAAAATTCTGGAAAACTAAATGAGAACAAGACTAACACGAATGTATGAAACAAGGTGGGTGTAAAGTTATGATGGGTTGTCACGATTTTAGAAAGTTCCCTTTCAGAAAACAAGTTGATTTGACACTTTAAAGCAGTGAGATGGATCAAATCGATATTTAAACCTCTCTTCCAAAACATCAAAATCTTTTAAATTTTTAGTGGAATTTCGAATTTGATTATAGTAGTGAAATATTCGATTTCATCTCCAATTCGCATTCAACTCTCTGCCCCCATTTCACACGGTAACATGACTATATTGCAATCCTCCATCATATACGTCAGCATAACTCTAACATCAATATACAAATAATATCGATTGCTTCTCGCTACAGCGAAAGTTCTTCAACATAATAAATCGAGATGCAGATTGTGATATATGTAAATCATGATACATCACATACTCAGTATTAGTACAGAATCTACTTTCTGTTAATAATTAATAAAACTAAAGCAACAGGAGAATGCTCTTCGTGTCAGAATCACTTATGACCAATTACAATCGCAGACATTAAACGTAAATTGAGCAATCGTTTTTTCTTGCATGATTGTTTGAAACCCAGTTGAGAGAGCAAATACACATAACTTAGTAGCATCGGAATATCGAAAATATTTCACCAATTATTTTTTAATTAAAAAACAATTTGAACATATATATAATTAGTCTTAAAAATTTTTTAAACATTAGATCTTCAACAAACACAGAAAATTTGAATCCAAGTCACACAAGTCCACACTCTTGATCGGACTACAATATAACATCTTTCATCATACTATCTTACTCTCAGTCTCTGCCAAGCACTAGACACACAGAATCTTTTAACTCTGAAAAAAGTATCATTAAAACGAATGCATTTCCATCAATTTGAACACTCGTGCGAAAGGACTAACATAGAACTAAGATCTTTTAAACTGAGATGTTCACTAATTGCCTACTACATAGATTAAATGGTACATAAATATGTTCCAAAGTGTAGAACTTAAAGCAAACAAAATTGAAGTTTTTCGAATATATTTCTTATATTATATTCATATACCTATCACATACACATTAACCCCCAAGTACCAACAACCTTAGACCAATTTTCTTCTTTATCAAAACTAGATTTACTTAAAATAATAACTACACCGTACGTTCATGACCCCATCTACATACATATTATATATAACTTAATTACTTTTATATATAATATATAACTATATAGTAATATCACTATTAGCAATAATATTGTACGTTTTTGAAATTTTTAACACCATTCGCTATCCAAATCTGATTATTTCTAATTTCCTTTGTATTCAGCCTAACCCTATACATACTACCATTAATAAAGATATAACTATCATACTACTCACCTAAACCCGAGCACACTAATAAAATACTATACTTACCTTCATAACCATACATCAACGTCGCTTCGCCCCACTCACAAAGCATTTATACTATACCCCAAACCCCCGCCAGCTATCACACCCACACACAACAATTCGCAACGACAGAATCAATACCTATTACACACAGCGCTACTATATATACCTACCACGTCTAACCCTCCCATAGTTATTACTAATAATGACGCCGTACTAACAACTTCAATAGCCGATCCTAAATACATACGAAGCAACTCATAAACTATAATACCTCAACAATACTATATACTTACTACCGTACTATAGTATAATATACCTATATTCTTAACCATAGAGTAAAAAAACGCAATTACTCCAACATATAATAAAATACTCCTTTAACATATTATTAATATGCAACAATAATAACTATATTATATATATCCACAGTACTCATATCTCCACGCTCGTATAATTCTATCAATTACTTTTATATTTTATTTAAGACGGCTAGAATTATAACATCTGTTAACCTTATACGAAATATTAACCCCGTAGATGTCCTTATCGTTTCATACAACACATACTCGCAGAACCAAATATCTAATGTCCGATGATACAATGAGTCATCTCTCGACAACATGAAGTATTCAGCTCCCTTACGCAATCAACACCTCAATGACACCTTTAAGAAATCCACACTCAAATATACCGTATTACATGATGAAATGCCCCACAAAAAACCCACAACCAATCTATAAGAAAAACCCACCATCTTCAACTTATCATTAAGTCGCCAACTAATGTCAACAATAAAAGACAAACAATCGAACTACACACCTACCACTCTAGCACAATCCATCCAAATCTATTCACAATCCCAGCACAATTCTCATTCATTTTGCTATCTCACACATCATGCACGAACTCCACTCAAACTTCAAATGTGCCACCCCTACCCACGCTACTTCTTAGAAGTTTAGTATATCTTCACTCTTCCCTTAATGCTGGCCTATTTCATAACCTTCTAGATATCCAACCCTTAATGATTCATTACCTCCTAAAAAACTTTGCTACTGTTCATATTTATCTACAAATCTAAAACTTAACACAAACATAGAAATTGAAAAACACTGAAAAACTTATAATCTAACAAGATTAATATTTTTGAGAGCCTACCATATCTATAAATCTTAGTTGGAAATAATGTTCCTTTTCTCAATTTCATGGTTTCAAATTTTTGGACCTGCACCGCTTAAATCTTTCGAAGACTTGAGAAAGATATTATCTATGAAATACTGAACTGAACATTCTTTATAATATATTTCATCATATAATATATATAACTCACACGTATTATATGTTAATACTAACTTTAATGCTTCATCATTAATCATAAACCCTTGTTATATTATATATATCACTCACTACCTACATAGTCAAATACTTTACTCAGCTACCATGGCTTAATAAACAATCATATACAAACTACAACTCTCACACACTACTATTAATACCAACACTCATACCATAGAATAATTATACAGCAGCTACTAATATAATACGTAGACTAAGCTAATATTAATACCGTCAAGATGTAATCGTATACTATATTATATACCTACATGATACTACCATACCATACCTGATTAATATTAGATATATATATATATCTAAATGATCCATCACATGACCAAGATAGTACAAATAAATCATATTAACTAATATGAACTCACCATTTGATACTAACTTAAGACTCACATTTTATACAACGCACGTATTACTATAAAAACCAATTAAAGTAATAATCCCCCCGTTCTCTCAATTATCCACCATATTAGTATTATAAGCCTACTCTTCCTATGGAACTCGTCAAAAAATAGCACAAATCATATAATAATCCACCCACCCATAAATATCATATTTTATATATAATAACTTCACTTACTCGGACAATGCATATTAACTATATAATATATATCGAAAATTATATTAATATCATATAAATACTATAATTATATTTATAATTTCATCTTCATATAACTTTAATACGAACAAAAACTGGTATAACCGTCATATAGACAATCATCAATCAATACTCTTAAAACATCACAAGACTAACATAACGGCCCACCCTAACAACGCACTCGACTCACCCCTCCGATCTATAGTTAAACATTGTATACTTATACTTTAGTATATAAATCCCGCCGACAACGCTATAAGCTCCGAATCGCTATGAAAATTACCCTATCTCTATCATTATTTAATTTAACATATATATATATATCTCAACTTACTATTATATAACTATTACATAAACTCTTCAAGTATATATATACGCTCTAACTGTATCCCTTATCACGCCTCTTATCTAAAATATCTAAATGTAGTTAAACACTAATAGTGTATCTCTACATAACTAATGAAAACACGTATATCTATAATAAAACGTCACATCTACCAAATTACGCTAATAACTTTCTAGTCGTCTCATCACTACATATATAATAACACCGCACGCAATAATAGCCTATATATACGTATACTATTATATAAATAATCTACAACATATATATCAAGATATATAGAATATACGATCATTATCTATCCCTATTATATGAGATCTAAACACTAATAACCTATATATCATTATTACAACTGATACAAGTAATAATATATATATTCTCCACAAAATATATATATATCATAATATACCTATATATCATCGCGTCATATATATATCTATAATATGAAAACTATATATATACCTTTAACCCTCTATCCCGTTATGTTGTAAATATAGTACTATAAATATATATATACGTATCTACATATATATAACAAACCATAATCATGTTCTAAGAAGCTATAGATACATATATAAATGATATATACTTACGCCTATATAGCTCATCTCCCATTATTATAATTTACACTGAATACTACTTACCTTAGATCTAAATATATAACTATACTCCCCACGCATGCAGCTCATATTACAGATATATATAACTATATACTTATACTACCAACATCAAAAATATCCGATACACACTTATATATCCACCCGTAATATATATCCACACAGGTCTTAAAACCTAGTACTATATATTAACTAAATACCATAACTATTATCATATACTCTCACTTACTCTCATCTATATAAAATACACCCTAAGTGCATCTACTACATCTCACTCCCTCATATCCTACCATCGTATAAATATTCACGTAATAACTAATATCGATAAATATAACCACAACTACCCTCCACTACTCTATATCATCAAATACGTCAACAAAATACTAATATATCTTCATCACACCTATCTTAACTATCTATACTTATATATTTAATCAACTCTATACTATATACATTATATCCACCAAGACGTCCTTATATATACACATATAACTCATATTAGCTATATAAA
Organism: Trachelipus rathkii; assembly: GCA_015478945.1. NCBI lineage: Eukaryota > Metazoa > Arthropoda > Malacostraca > Isopoda > Trachelipodidae > Trachelipus > Trachelipus rathkii. Next base: position 30,956 of record JABUQX010085504.1, read on the forward strand.
CTACATTCACCTATATTACCACTGATGAACACAGATCCTTTAACCACAAACTCATACCTCAAACTCAATATATATATATATATATAATATAATATATTGATAATAATAATATTAATATAAATAAAGAAATATATATATTATAATAATATAATATATAAATATATTATATATATATATATAATATTATAAATATATATATATATATAATGAGGATTGTATATATATATTATATAATATATATATATATTTCTGTGAACGTTTCGAATAACAAAGTATTCATCATCAGTTAGTCTAAAACAATAAAATATTATGAAGAAAAACACCAGTAAAATTTGAGAATAATAAACATTGCATAATAGAAAAACAGAGTGGAAGCGTACTGTTCCTTAGATACAAAAACTTCAAAACACTTTTACGGCACAACAGTTAAAGAATAAATCCCAAACAGAGAATGATAGTGAGAATAATGAGAATAATAGTTGGCTCGGGGTGAAAAAAGAAAAAGAGGTGCAAATTTGGTTTCCAATGTTCCATTAAATCCTTCCGCCGTGATTTCTCTTACAGATTTAGGATTCTCTCCTAAGTTTGCGGTGGTTTTCACTAGAGCATATTTTCAAGTGCGCTGACTGCAATGCCGTCCACGTGGCCCAGACTGGCCTACAACCTCACATCTAGATCAAGAAGAAACTGAGTCTCCTACCAAATTGGCAGACTTTTTGTCATACCAAGAGTACTTTGCTATTAAAGATCAATCATTTTCGGCTCTGGATCTTGCCTCCTCCCGGATCTGAAATCTTTTTTTGACTCCTTTGAGGGCTGAGCTAGAGAATTCTAGAGTCCTTATATATATATATATATATATATATATATTTTTGGTTATGAAAGAAGAATATATATATATATATATATATATATATATATATATATATATATATATATATATATATATAGATATCCAGGATTCCAACATTCAAAATAAGGCCTGTTCAAAGTTAACTGGATTAAATGATTTAACGAAGGAAGAATAACATTAATGTATAGTTGATAACATTAATGTATAATTGAAAAACAAACGGATTGCGGCTTGATGGTTTCATTGAAGAACGAATTTTGAAGTTGCTGTTACCAAAAGAGTGATTAACCGAATGAGACGTAACGGAGCCTGAATTGAGAAACAATCATATTTCCTTTCTTTGATGAAGTCAAAGTGCACCTCACTTGCCTGATTGGGATTGAAGATACAAGAATCTTAATGTAACCAGGATCAGGGTAAAATTACCTGCTAATACCTGACGGGACATTGTAAATTGCCTGTTGACGACAAACGTAAAGAAATCCTACAAAAATCTGAAGAGGCCACAAAAGACACATTTAATAGTGAAACAAATCCTGTCCTAAAAATTGGTGAAAGTGATAGAGCTCCTTTGAGTGATAGAATGACAAAGGAAATAGATAGCAATTGAAAGAAGCTTGAAGTATTGTGCAGAGTGATTTTTTAATGTGTAATGTGTTAGTTTCTTTTTGTCATTTTCTTATTGAAGCTTTGCACTTTCGTATAATACTATTGAAAAGGGAACTTAAATGGGCAAATATATGTATGTATATGTGGGGGATTTTAAAGAATTTTAAATAATTAAATAAAGATTTTAATAGATAAATAAAGTTTTAACGGGTGTAAATTTTAAAGAAAAAGGAAAGGAGAAAAAAAAGTGTAGGAATAAATATAAATTGATAGAGTGTAGGTTTTAACTTTTTATATTATCATTTTAACCTTTTCTTATTGTTATTGTTATTATTGTGGGTATATTTGGTGAGCGGGGTGGTGGCCTTAGGTGTTGGGAAGTGCCTAGGGTGGGGAGTCCCACAAAGCGTGCAGCCTGAGTGAGTATATATATATAGAAGAAGGGAAAAGATGGGGAGGAGAGAGGTAATTAGGGTGGGATGTATGAACGTGAGAGGGGTAAACGAGGATTTGAAGAGGGAGGAAGTGGGGTTAATGTTTGAAGAAAAAAGGTTGGATGTGCTAGGGATAACTGAAACTAAGCTGAAGGGAAAGAGGGAGGTGGACTTTGGAAAATACAAGGGTATGATATCAGGGGTGAACGAGAGAGTGAGGGCGAGGGAAGGGGTGGGAATAGTTATGAGGAAAGAGGTGTGGGATAAGGTAAGGTTGTGCAGTCAGGTGAGTTCGAGGATAATGTGGGTAAAAGTGAAATTCGGGGGGGAAATGTGGGTTTTTATATGCGCATATGCACCAGTGAATGGAGCGAGGGAGGAGGAGAGAGAAAGATTTTGGAGTGAGTTGAATGAGTGTTGGGAAAGTTTCGGGGTAAATGATAAAATTTGTCTATTGGGAGATTTGAATGCAGGAGTGGGAAGGGGAGGGGGTGGGAAGAATAATAGGACCATTTGGGGTAGGGGAGAGGAATGTTAATGGAGAAAGTCTGTTAGAGTTGTGTGTTGAAAGAAGAATGATAGTGGGGAATACTTGGTTCAAAAAAAGTGAAAATCATAAGTATACATGGAAGAGTGAGATAACGGGGGGGAGGGCGGTATTGGATTATGTGTGTGTAAATGGGAAGGATAGAGGCAGATTACTAGATGTAAATGTATTTAGAGGGGCGGGGAGGGGGATATCGGATCACTATTTGGTGGTTGCTAGGATAAGGGTGGGAGGAGAGGTGACGGTTAGGGAAAGGGGAGAAAAGAGGAGAGTAGAAGTGATAAAGGTGGAAAAATTGGAGGAGACAGTGTGTAAGAGGGAGTTTAGGAGAGGTATGGAGGATAGGTGGAGAGACGTGAGAGGGACGGGAATTGGGGAGGTGGAGGGGGAGTGGATGAGATTTAAAGAGGCGGTATGTGAAGAGGCTAGAAGGGTATGTGGAGTAAAAAGGGTGGGTGCAAGCAGAAGGAAAGGGAGTGAATGGTGGAGTGAGGAGGTGAAGGAGGTGGTGAAAAGGAAAAAGGAGGCTTATGTGAAATGGTTGGGAAGTAGGAGAGAGGAAAGCTGGGAGGAATATAGAAGGGTTAGAGTGGAAGCAAAGAGGGCGGTGGAGAGGACGAAGAGAAGAGCAAAAGATGAATGGTGTAGAAAAGTGACGGAAAATTTTGAATCGGGGAGCAAGATGTTCTGGAAAGAAGTAAATAAAAAAGGAAGAAGAAGGAGGGGTTGGGGGAGAGGATTAAGGGAGGAGATGGGGAGTGGATAGGAGGAGAGGATAGGGTGAGGAAGAGGGGGGGGGAGTATTTTAGTGGATTATTGAATGAAGTGGGTGGGGGAGGGGAGGAAGATTTACAAGAGGTGAGGATGGGGAGGGAATTGGGGAGGGAGGGGGAGGATGAAACAAATGGAGGAAATTATTAGGGCCTTGAATAAAGGAAAAAAAGGGAAGTCCGCAGGTCTGGATGGTGTGAGAATGGAAATGTTGCAGAAGGGAGGTATAGGGGTGGAGGAATGGTTGTATAGGTTATATAATATATGTTGGAGGAGTGGTGAGGTACCACAGGATTGGGAGGATGGTTGTTTGGTTCCCCTGTATAAGGGGAAAGGGGATAGGATGGAATGTGGGAATTATAGAGGTATATGTCTTTTAAGTGTGGTAGGGAAAGTGTATGGGAGAATACTGATTGAGAGAGTGAGAGGTTTAACGGAGGGGAGAATGGGGGAAGAACAAGGAGGATTTAGGGAGGGAAGAGGGTGTGTGGACCAAGTGTTTACACTAAAGATGCTTGTGGAGAAAAGTATAGAGAGGAAAGGGAAAGTGTATGGGTGTTTTTAGATTAGAGAAAGCTTATGATAGAGTGAAGAGGGGTGAATTGTGGAGGGTGTTGGAGGAAAATGGAGGGGGGGGTAAATTAGGTAAAGGCATTAGGGCCTTTTATAGGAATAGTAGAATGTGTGTGAGAGTGTTAGGAGGGGAGAGTGAGATGTTTGGGATGGTGTGTGGATTGAGGCAGGGGTGTGTAATGTCGCCGTGGCTATTCAATTTGTTTATGGAGAGTGTTTGCAGAGGAATGGTGAGGGAGGGGAGGGGGTGGAATTGAT
>JABUQX010085505.1:0-2500 GCA_015478945.1 Trachelipus rathkii
ATATATATATGATATTCGGTAGGTTCGTTCTCCTTAAATTGTTTGTGTGGGAAATAAAAAAGAGATAAAAACTTGTTATTTTTTTTTTTACGTGCATTATCGAACAAAATCTACAAAACGCTCATGGTGGCAGATGCGTGTTTTTCTTTTTTTTTTAAACAATGCAAAGTGAAAAAGTAAATAAATTATAAATATAAAAATTAAATTTAACATTAGGTAAGGTTATGATGAGTTAAGTAAGGTTATGTTGATTTACGTTAGTTTTATAGATTTTAAACTTAAATTTCTTTAATAGCTTTCGTATTACAACCGTTTGAAGCGACTGGCAGCTATATCTTAATACTTATTGGATAAAAAAAAAAACCTTCTTAAGTGGGAAAAATACAAAATTTTAATAAATATATCTTTTCGGTGAAAGATCGTACTAAATAGCCATATATATATATATATATATATATATATATATATATATATATATTATATATATATATATATATAATATATATAATATATATAATATATATTATATATATATATATATATATATATATATATATATGTGTGTGTGTACGGGCTACCGTACTATAAAACAATGATATTATAATCTTTATTGTATTTCTAAAGCTAGAACTCATTGGAGGCAAGAGCTATTATTTTGAGAGTAGAAACAAAACAGCTCCAACCGTTATGTGTATTCTTTATGTACGGTAAAGTTGCTTACATATTATAAGATTACACATAACTATTTTTATTCTTTTTTATGTTATTTCAAATTAAAACAGCCAATAGAATATCCTGTTCCTGCCTGGTTCAATATGATGAGATCGAGGAAGGGAAGGCGGCAGTTAGGCATCCGACATCAATGCCGTAAAGACGTGTCCAGGGCATTGCCCTGGCACACAAAATATATTATTTTTATATTAAAATTAAAGGTGTTATGATACAATTAATGTTCATATAACAAGATCTCTTGTAAATGTCATTTTGATACGTTATGTTGATCATTAGTGAAATAATAAGATAAAAATTAGAGAGAATGGTGATCAAAATCTAGCACAGTACATCGAAGCATATAGCTTTCGCCCCTGTGCAAATCATTCTCATCAATATATTATTTGGATTCAAGTGCTCACGAAAATGTGCTTGAACTGTCAATGACAAAATCCTTATTTATTATATAAAATAAAAATTATCTATTATGATCTGTGATAAACAATATAAGAAAGAAGATTAATAAAATAATAACATCAAAATCTTTTGAATACACCTTCATCATATTAATTATATTACCCGAGGGGGTGAGGGATTTAATTCTATGTTTAATTAATTAATGACCTCATCACCTCTTCGGTACATATTTGGGAACCCCAGAACGACATCGATCGATCATTACAATCTTTTGATAAAAAGGGCCAGATAATGATAATAATGATAAATGACGCGGTGATAATTAATGCAAGTGTTAGTATTATCTATACCCAAGTGAAGAAAATATTTTTAACTAGTGTTAAGAAAATAAGTCTTGTGGTTATATTTAATGATAATAAACACGTAAGTGATAACGTGAAGAAAGTTTTCTTATAAAAAGAAAATAAAAAAGTCGTTATCCAGTAAAAATAGTGCTTTTAAAAAAAAAAAAAAAATCCGCGCTTTAAAAAAAAAAAAAAAAAAAAAAAAAAAGATCTTCCACCGAATTCCGATACAAAAAAGCTTCGATCTGCTAGTATGTGGGGGGTGGGAAGAGAAAAAAAACTCCCCACCATTGAGATCCTCCAAAAGCACTTAAGAAAAAGCTTTCTTTAAAATGTTGAAACCCAAGAGGAAAAAAATCAGATTCTTGATTTGAGGACTCACGGTCCAAACGATATAGCCTGTTACTCATCGATGTAGGCTTAACTTCAAAATTTGGACGAGAACACGCGACCTCGCTATAACAGCAACAAAAGTCAAAGTCGCCTCTAAGAGTTAAAGCTCAAAATTGCCTGTCTTTCAAAGCTCTCAATTCTCGCATATGGTTTATTTTCATCATCGAAAGTATTTTTTGTAAATGCAAATTTAATCTTATAATTATTTTGTTTTATTAAAAATTAATTAAAATATATTGTAATTCGGCGGCAGAATGAGGTTATAAAATAATGGGAAGGCGGATAGATTTCTTTTTGGTAATAGAATAGTTATAAGAATCTTGTGTATTGGAAATAAACTTTATAATGTATAAGGATGAGGGTTTCCCCCAGCATTCTTACTCTTATCCCCCCAAAAAATTTGGGAGGGAAAGAAGATTGAACTTGTAAATAAAACTTTAAGAATATATTTGTAACACGGGCTTCAAAGGATTTTCCGTGAAAACACATAATAAAACTTTCTCTATTAAGAGGAAGAAAATTGTAACGTGGTATTTTTAGGAAGATTCAAATTTATCTTTTAAAATATCTATTTTGTGAAGACCTTGAGTTTATAGGTAAAATTATATACTGGAGATCTCCATTTTAAAAATTAT
>JABUQX010085505.1:12500-27500 GCA_015478945.1 Trachelipus rathkii
ATAAAAATGACTTTTATTTATTTTTTTTTATTCTTTTTATTATTATTATAATTATTATTATTTATAAAGAGAGCTGAAATATTTACCCTTTAGGAATAGGGTGAATATTTTTTTCTATCCGTAGAAAGATGAAAATGACTTGCATGTTTTTCTTTTTTTGTTATGTAAAATTTATCCTTTGACAACATATGGAGAATACATTTTTGAACATAGAAGAAAATTCTTTTTTATTATTATTATAATTATTATTATTATTATTATCATTCTAGGAGAGTTGAAATATTTTTCCATTATTAATGATATGTCTGGGAAAATTTTAAAAATTTATTTCACAGACATTCCACAACCCCATGGTCCCTACATTAGGGGTGTGTGGGGTTGAAGACCGTGTATATAAGATTGTGAAATGCCGTACGCAGCACACAATACAAACAGTCTTAGGTTATAGAAGGAGCAACAAAAAAAAGAAATATTTAATTTTTATTTAAAGATATATATATATATATATATATATATATATATATATATATATATATATATATATATATATATATATATAGAGAGAGGGAGAGAGTAGCAGTATATATATATATATATATATATATATATATATATATATATATACATGACATCTGAGAAAAATGGACAGGAATGATTTTTACCGAAAGGAAATAATTTCATTGAGCGTTCTTCAAAAAGATTTTTTAAAAAATAAATTGAGTATAAGCCGCATCTGTCTGAATTAAAGGGTTGAATAGGATTACATAACATTTTAACGTATATTGCCTTGTTATATTTTAAAAAAATTGTTAAATATTCATTTTTTATTAAATTCTTGATAGCCAAGGAGTCGATGAAATAAAACACACCAGGCTTATATTTAAAAATTGCACACCAGTGGCCGTATGCTAGACGTCTCTCTGAGGTGTTGATAATGATTCCAGTTCCATTTTCCAATATTATACCTGGAAGTTCATTAATAGCGTAAACTCCTCTGAAGCTTTTCTTTGAGGCAAAGAAAATTTTTATTTCGTTTTCATCCATTCCTGTTTAGAAGTTAACAAGAATATTGCGTACTCGGTCAATTTCTACTAACTCTTGATATTCCATATAGACTATGACTGAAATAGGTAGTGTCAGAGATGCTGTGAAATTCAACTTGATATCCAATGTTCCTTGTCGAACTATATTTAGGTGTCCGGCTGCTGTACCGCAATTATCCTGACTAAGATCGTATGCGTACAGGTTGGTATGTGAAGCGTATGATTCGAGATTGATACCTGTTCCGACTTCGGAGCACGCACCCGTGTTGGCGAACAACTCGAGGAAAGGTCGGGCACACAATGGAGAACCGTCGAGGGGATATTCTACTTTATAGGCTCTCCCATGGCTTTGACCGTTAACTTGAAGATTGATCTCTCTAAGACCATAAGGTTTAAACTTGAATGGATTTTTAGAGTACTGCCCTATAAAGGCTGAATGGTCTACAATTCCTACAATGACCTTTTGAGGGAGATTACCTATAACAACGTTGGTAAGATCTATACTCGACAAACCCTGGTAAAGTTAAAAATTTTAGTTTCTACACGTCTTATAGGATATTTAGCCGTACTGTTTAAAAGAGTCTTCAATCTCTATATGTTTACTGGGAGATAATTTCACTTTACGTACATAAAGAAAAGTATCCAGTATTTGAAAAATAGGAGTAGGGGAAGCAGTCGTTGCAGCAGCTTTGGATTGAACATTAAGCACAAATTGGGGAGTAGATCTAGTTAACCTGATACGGGTGTCCACAGATGGTAGAATAAGTTTTTCTTGGGAGAATATGTCACCGTTTACACGTCCATAATATTCATAAGTCTTGTTGACATTTTTACTAAATCCATCTACTATTTTAGATTCATCTTTTAAATTGTAGTAGCCGCTTGATTGTAAATGGGATTGTTTAGCATCATCCGAATAATTTAGTACAGTTTCTATATAGCTTCGGTATGGGTAACTGGCTGCTGATGCTCCTAGAGATGTCTCATTTAAAAACACTTCAATGTTCTTAAAGCATGAGAATAAAAAGTTGGAAACAGGATATACTACATGTTCTGTTCCTGTGAGATCCGATCCATTCATTCACCAATTTAACTCTTCAGGATATAAAACATTAGAAGCGTCATGATATTGACTGAAGTTCCAGGACATGAATCGAGAGGTACATCTAGTACGTGACAGCGGAAGGGGTTAATGCTGATAAAAATTACTTTCTAAGATCGATACCGTAGATTTACGGGAAAAGAGATCCAATTAATTTTTGCAACAGTCTGACTAGAGGGTGTAGGAAATGATCTTATCGACCCTATGTTAAACCTTTATTTATAATATTCTGTGTTCACCTATATTAAGAAATGTTATTACATTATTATAATTCAGAAAAATATCCTTTATTTTATTAAGTTTGTATTATTTTTCCATCGTTTCTTTTATTCATAATGTTTTGCTACGGGTTTTCTTTTACTTTTTCCCTTTTTTTTTTGTTATTGGTCTTTTACACTCACTTTCACCTTTTCTAACACCCTCCCGTCATCTTGCGGGCCGTATTTTTCGTTTGTTCAACATTTCATCTGAAACATCGGCTACGGTGGCGTTTTACAGCATCTTTCACGAGGGTCGATTAACTCCATAATATCCTGATTGTAAGCGGTTCCTGTCTATTGCTTTTAGCGATGTATTTACCTTTGATTTAAACAGGGGAATAGCTCTACGAAATAACGAAGCAAAAAATCCTCCTAAACCATATCCCCTCTTCTTTGGAACCCCGAAGACTCTTTCTTCCATTATTATTATTATTATTACCGGAGTTTCTTTTCTTATGTGTATTTTACACACTGCTGTCCCATTTGTGAATGGGTATGGTTTACTTCTTTGTCTCTTTTTTTTTTTTTATATAAACGCGAACTGAACTCAGCTGGGTCTTACTCAGTGGTAAATAGTGAACATTAGGAAAGCTTATAACTTTACGTCTTAGGAAAATGAACTACTCTAACAAAGAGGTTTAGTATTCCTACATACTGATGGTCTACAATATCTGTATAAACATGCCATACCTGGATCTTGAAACATCTTAGTAGGCAAGCATACAAAAAATGTAATGAACTCTTGGTGTCATTTTTTGAGACATACTCTTCCATCGTTGGTATATAACGCATTAGATCCTTTAGATATGGTTTGATATTATTTCCCGATATTTTGTATACATGTGAGTAACAACAATTACGAAACCAGACTGAAGGGCGGAACATAAATAAACTTATATCTTTCAGGTTCACATTAGATTGAGATTTTAAAGTGATTAACACGTTATCTTCGTTAACGGATTTATTAACAAGAAACACTAAATCTTTACATATTTGACTTGTTTCAAATTTTTTGTTTAAGTCTATGAACACATCAGTAACCGATTTATAGAGACCGTGCTCTAATAAATAATTTTCAACGAAATATTCATTGGTGCCTCGTTTGATGGATGCAATATTAGCTTTAAATTTTAATACATTTTTAACATTATCAACATTTCTAAGTATCGTAAAAGCCAAATATGAAACAGGCATATTCTCTATATCGGCATCGAGAATTATTTCACTTAATCCTGCTTCATATATTTCTCGATCAAAAGTTATAGGGTTCAATAATTGGGTTGTATAGTCTGATATTTTATTTTCCGGATATAGATCCATAGAAGCCGATGAAGGCAGCGTTAAATAGAAATGATCTTCACTCCATTTTCACAAAGTAAACTGATCAATGTTTCTTAATTTCACTGGCATTTATATAACTATTAAACTTCGCTGGGTAACCTACCCATTTGACAAGATACTGTTTATTTTTTCCTTTTCCTTTTGATCCTAATATTTTTTCTATTTTATATTCATTACTCTTAGGATCAAACCTTATTTTTTGTATTTCCTGCTTATAGAACCCTCCTTTTATTTGTTCGCCATCTAAATCCTCGAGATAGTATAATTTTAACCCGTCTCTTGGGAATTCTCTGATTGTATCTACTTTAAAAACTTCTCTTGACCATCCCGCCTCATACCCTTTTCTGAAATTTTCATCTGACCTAGACACTCTCACATAATCTCCTACTTTAATGCCTGTGTTATCTTTTATTTTTCGTACAGGACGACTCGGAACTGAGGGTTTTGTCTTTACCATCTCTAGAGGGGTCTTCTTAATTGTTCTATGATAAGACCTATTATAAGAATAAGCCAAGTCTTGCAGTATATCTATATATTTAAATGTATTCATTTTTGTGAAATACCTATGCATTCTTTCTTTTATAGTTCTTTGTACTCTTTCAACTATTGCAGCTTTATTAACTGAAAAAGTGTTGTAGTACCCTATATCATACTCTGTAACTATTTCTTGAAACTCTTTACCTAAAAATTCTGAACCTTTATCTGACCACATCAATTGAGGATATCTGTTATCCTCATTTATAATTTCTCTCACAGCTTCAGCAACAGTTTTCGACTTTTTATCTTTTAAAGCCTTTAACCATAAATACCTGGAATATACATCTATCACAAAAAGAATGTATTGATACCCCTCATTGTAAGATTTATATTTTATCATCTCTGTCAAATCTAACTGCCAGACGTTATCTAAATGATGGGCTATGGTTTTTCGTGTTGGAAATTTTTTCCGAATAGGTTTATGCAGAGTAAAAGCATCCTCACCTTCTAAATAATTTTTCAGTTCTTTTTTATTAATGTGTGGAAACTTTGAAGCGAATCTTGAAAAGCCTCCATAACTGTAAGGCTGTTTCATGTCATAGTAATATTTATCAACTGTATCCTTTACCTCCATCGTGATCAATGACAAATAAAAACAAAAAACATTATATATATATATATATATACACTAGTTAGGAGAGCAGTGAACATATATTTATATATATATATATATATATATATATATATATATATATATATATATATATATATATATATATAAAAAAAAAAAAAAGAGGAAAAGGAACAAATATTTTTAAAAAAAGCAATTTTTAATCATTAAAATTATATGTACAACATCTTACACAAATTAGTTTCATAAAAAGTAGTTCAAATATGCTTACAACATATGCATATTTTAAAATATAATACATATTTACAAATATAATACAATCACATAAACTAATTTCAAAGGTATAATCACAAAAATATTTAATAAGCTTGAGATTGGGCCATAGGACTTAACAGATACTGTGTATTTATAATATACTGACGGAGACTGTTGAGTCCATCCGTCGTCACGTATGTGTAAATATCTCTTGCCGATATTTTCAAGTCTTGATCTTTGTATGCAGGAGTCTTCATTTCTTTTTCCCAATGAAAAGTAAATTTTTCAATATCTATAACAGCCATAACATCTGCTCCTTGAGCGTCAAACATATTGTTTTCGTTATACACCGTGTATAACAAGTGGTGGGCTGTATTGATAAGATCATCTAATTTGGCGACTTCGGCTTCCCGTTTTGATATTTCTTCACGCATCTTGATAAATGATGTAATATTTTCTCTTCCTACGATCATGAACCCATAGCTTGATGGCCTGAATATACCCTCTGGGTTGTTTCTCCACCAACTGCGTAACTCGATGGCTTCAATATTGTTGTGTAAAGAGAATACAAGAGTCAATCTTTTCGTGTCGGTGTCTTCTCCTCCTGTAATGGCTACTCCCCACGAATTTGTTACGCTAGATGAAATATACTTTTCGTTCACCCATGTATTTACTTCGTCAAATACGCGGGATAAATCTTCGCACGATAGGAATAGAGGCCGGTTATTTGTATGAGGTGGAGAGGAACATGTGAAGTAACGTTCCCCACTAGATTTACGGCGAAAAAATAAGCTCACTATATCTTTTGGGTGAGAAATTTTCCATGACACAATATCGTTTACGAACTTGGTGTTTACTAGAGAAACCATGTTGACAGTGCAAAGTCGTACGTACAACTGAAGAATGCTTTCAGACTCAGCGATGAGAACTCTGTAACCCTAACAAGGGGGAGGTCGTCAACCAACCAATCAGAGAAATGTTTACTAATTTAACCCTAATGGTAAACCTAACAGTAAGCCTAAAGGGTAAGCCTAACCGATAAATGAACACCTGCACTTTAGGGTTACTTTCATGTTTATACAAAGGCTTTCAGGAACGCTATTCGTACTTTAGGCCTAACAGTAAGCCTAATGGATAACCCTAACCATTAATGAACAGCTGCACTTTAGGGTTACTTTCATGTTTATACAAAGACTTTCAGGAATGCTATTCGTAATTTTAGACCTAATGATAACCCTAACTATTAAGCCTAAGGGTTAATGAACACCTGTTTTATAGCATCTCAGGCCTACATTTTTAACCATTCTCTACCCAAGCCGGCCTTTTTTCTTAATTTTTTTGCTGCAGGATAAGGATTCTTTCGTGGTCGTTTTTTCATTAGTCCTAAAGGAGAGGGGTATGACGTCATTACAGCCGAAGAGCTCGAAGCCATAGCTCTAGGTGTAGAGTACACGTTTTCCACATCTGCTAAACGTTCCAAATTTAATATCAAACTTTTAGGGAAATTAATTGTTCTTAATTTTTGCTTTATTATTGGCCATCCTGTGACAGGTTTCCTTCGCCAATTACGTACAAGATCAGAAACTAGGTCTACGATATTTGAACCTATAATGGGATCCCCATTTATTACAATCTGACCATCGGAATCCCAATTAATTTGACCTTTCAATGTGTTATATAAAGCTATTCCTTTATTTTTTACACTGGTTGGAAGACTGCTTTCTAAAATAGATTTAAAATCATTATTAGTTTCAGCTTCTTCTTCAGTTTCATTTACCGAACTTGAGGCATTATAGTTGGTATATTTTTCCTTCAAATCTATTAACTTTTGTAATATCTCCTGATACTTTATTCTTTTTTCGTGAATGTTCATATGTGAATTTAAAATTTGGCTGAGTCTGTTGCTTGAAAGAAAGTTTGTTGCTTAATAGTAACACTGTTATTTATTTCTGTAATCCTGAAAAGGCACAACCACCACTTCTTCAATATTACTATTATTCACACACATTACCATTACCACACATTATTATTATTATTATTATTATTATTATTATTATTATTATTATTATTATTAGCTTTTACCAGTTAGTAATTTAGTTAAAAAGGGTGTTACAATGGAAAATAATAGAGGGAGGAAGGCTCCTCCTGTCTGTATCAGTTTCTTTTTCTTAAAAAAATTCTTCTTTTTAATTTTACGCGTAAGTTTTCTAAGGATGTTGCTATGTCGTCTTTTATTGGAACATTTCCTTTTATAAGGTTAAGACAAATTTCACATACGAGTCGGGTAAATGATGTACATTTTAGATGTTTACGTTTTTCAGCATTACTTAGTTTCCTGTAGTTTTTTATAACTGGTAAATATTTCTCAATCAGCTTGCTCATTGTTATTCAGGGATGTAGACAATTTCAGTTTCGTTAGGTAAGATGTTTGTACGTAGCAGTACCCTGTACGTGTTCTTAGGATGAAGATCACACAGTAAATAACCGTGTGGGATGGATGTAACTTCTTTATATACCTTTAGAAACTCTTTACGTTGAGTAGGAAACATTTGAGTTGCTAATACATTGATCTGACTCACGTCTCTTCTTTGCCCGAACAAAATTAGATATTGTGTATTTAAAGATACATCTCTCATATACTTATTCTGATGAAAGATATTTTGTGTTATAAAAAACACAGTAACGTTTAAATGATGAGAGTAGACTGTGAAAGTTTCAGCTATATCCTCGTTCAATTTATGCATCAAATCGTCAAGGATAATAATTTTGTGACCCTGTATATTTTCCAAAGACTTTACATCGTATATACCTTCATGAAATTGAATCACATCTTTATATTCGTTAAAAATAGATTGATAGATGCTGTAACACCAGATTATTTTCACGGGGAGTTGCTCGAATAGAACAGGATGTTTTAGGAACTTTAGCAAAGCGTAGGTCTTACCCGATCCCGTTGGGCCACATACGAGAGACGTACAGGGGGATCTAAACACGAATTTTTCTAAGGTGTTCATCATACCGATGCTTATTCAAAACTGTTAACAACAATATTTATTTCAACTTATATATATATATATATATATATATATATATATATATATATATATATATATATATATATATATATATATATATATATATATATATATATATATATATATATATATATATATATAAAACATAAAGATGCAAAATGGTGGGGGGGCTAATGTTTCATGTTAGGTTGGAAAATTTCTGGAAAGAGGGTTGGATTTATAGGGGATTTCGTAATGTTTGATGGAAACAGTATATATAATCCTTAGCTTTGGGCGTTGTTAGCTGTTAGTTATATTCAGTCTGTCGTGGAGTCTGCATCTTAGCGATAGTTACTCTAGATAAAATAGTACTAATGGTATACTAATAATAATAATAATAATAATAATAATAATAATAATAATAATAATAATAATAATAATAATAATAATAATAATAATAATAATAATAATAATAATAATAATAATAATAATAATAATAATTTTATTACAGTTCTTGTTTTCGTGATACCTGTTGAGAATCACCAGAAATGTCGCAATTGAACATCTTTAACGCCGGCAAAATGCGCAACCTCATGAAATTGTTTGCTGTAAGTCATGTTATTATTTTTATTTTTATTTTTTTTCAAAACTAAAGTTTTTAACACTCCTCTTTTCCTCTTTCTAACGTACTTTTTTTTCTAAAAAATTATTTTGTGTTGTTTATTTTTGAAAATCCTTTTATTAATTTGTTTTAAAAATTTGTTTTTCTCTTAAATTGCTTAAAAAAATTTTTCTTGAAAACTTTTTAATAATTAGTGTTTCTTAAAAATGTTTTTCTTAAAAAAGTTTTATTTATTTTGAAAACTTTTTAATAATTTATTTTCCTTTAAAAATTATTTCTACTGTAAGTGTTTTATTTATTTTGAAAACATGGAACTTATATATTTTATTTGTAATTTTATTATTACAGTTTCGGCCATTCTGCTATATCAATGAAACTAGTGGGTTTAACAGAGGCGGAGGAGGGGGTGGAGGGTTCAACAACAACAACAACAACAACAACAACAACAACAACAACATCTGATAATAATGGTGAACCCAGAGACGATGAACCACCCCGTGAAGATCGTAAAATTGTACAGGCTAAACGTGGTATTCAAAATCGTGATGCTAAGAAAAGAGTACTTTGGGTTAACGATGCCGGTGCAGGAACCAGCGGAGTGAACGATCAGAGAGATACACCTATGGATGTTGATCCTTATGAAGGCTCAGATGATGGGGTAAGTGTAATGCGCAAAATTCTTTTAAATATATACATACTGTATGAATGAATGAAATATTAATTAAAGTAAAAGCTATAGGTAATCTTGTAACTGTAATTATTTTAAAACAATAAGAAAATGATAGAATTATTTAAAAGTAAAGTAAAGTTAGGTTAATCTTATGTTATTTTTGCAAAATTCTTTTAAATATATACATACTGTATGAATGAATGAAATATTAATTAAAGTAAAAGCTATAGGTAATCTTGTAACTGTAATTATTTAAAACATTAAGAAAATGATAGAATCAGTAAAGTTAGGTTAATCTTATGTTATTACTAGTATATTTATGATTGATTCTCTTTTACAGAAGAATAACAAAAGAAAACGTGATGATGATGATGATGATGACGATGATGATGAAGATTTTACAGCTGAATTATTAGATATTACAACGACCGCTGTCTCCAGAAATTCAGGAGTCATTGACACTCATCGGTACAGAATCAGGGTCAATGAAGAAAATGTATTCAACCGAGGTCTTGATATTGAGGATGCTTTCAGAAGGGTCATTCGTGCTATTGTTGAACATCTTAAAAAGGAGGTGAACTATGGAGAATACAAAGCAAGATTTTGGTTTACTTTCAATGATGGTGCACGCAACGAATTCCACGTCAACCTCGCCCATAAAGATGTAAAAGATAATGATGATTTGGTATCAACCCTGTGCACCCGACTAGAACAGGCCTTTCAGTCTGGAGATAAAGCTACGTTCAGTGATTTCATCGTTGAAGTCCAGGTGTTGCATAACCCTGAAGGGAATGGACCCCTAATACCTGATCAAGTTAATTTTCCGAAATTAGTGTTGAAAGTTGTCTCAATAGAAGGGAGAGAAGATTTGGAAGTGCCGAAATTGGTTTTTAAATGTGTAAAGTTAAAATAAAAAAAAAAGATAGGTAATGTTAAAATTGATACTATAGTAAATTTAGGGAAGAAAATAGCCGATCAGTGCGGTTTAAAATATGCAGACCTGACTGTTGATAAATTTGGTTATAATAGAACGGGTCTTAAATTGTAGGATATTTGTCTACAGAAACGATAAAGATGAAAAGCTGCATGTGGTTTATAAACCAAGAGAAAATGATAGAGATAAAGATTTGTATATAATTGGATGGGATGCTGTTAATACTCATTATTATTACCCTCTCCCCGACGATAAAATCAAATTAACAATAGGTAGTGTGAATCCTAAGAATATAAAGGGTCAAATTTTTTGTAGACAATGTTACAGCTTTGTGACAAATATGGCTTTACATCTAAACCAGGAATGTGAATATTATAAATGTAAACAGTGTCTCACATGGAAGGGCTGAAGATAATAATATTCCTTTAAAGTATTGCCCTGAATGTAATCGTTACTTTTATAATGAAGAATGTCTTAAGAACCATAGAAAAAACGACAAATGGGTATGTAAGAAAATAAAAATTTGCGAGCTGTGTGATACAACGACAATAGCTGATAATAAAGGACAGATTCAACATGACTGTGTGAATATACAGTGCGGAGTATGCGACGAGAAGTATAACCCTGATAAAGGGGCTCATAAATGTTTTATGAAAACATTGAAAAAGAAAGAAAAGGACTGGCAGGAAAAGAAAAATGTTTACACATTTTTTTACGATGTGGAAACGTATAACCATAACGAGACTGATAAAGGTGACGGTAAATCAGTTGTTGACATGGTACCATACTTACTTGTGAGCATGTTGGTTTGCTATAAATGCAGCGGTGAAGAATTAAGAAATGAACAGTGTGAGAAATGTGGAACTAAACGTCAGGAAATCTTCCATTTGGATTTGAATGCTGAAAATGATACAGACAAGTGTCCAGTGGATAAATTCATAAATTATTTATTCAACTTTTCCAAAAAACATCAGAAAGACGAAATAATAGTAGCAGCTCATAATGGAGGTAAGTTCGACACGCAATTCGTGTTCAGTAAATTATTAGCAAGACCCGGTGCCAGTGTTATTTCTAGTAACCCTGTAAAACGAGGTACAAAGATCATCACTATGACAGCTCAGCATAATATAACGTTTAAAGATACTCTCTTATACATGCCCTGTGCTTTGAAGAAGCTACCTAAATGCATGGGGCTTAAAGGCGATGTAGCTAAAGGGTTCTTCCCTTATAGATTTCTTACTCGGGATAATGTAAATTATGTTGGAAAGATACCTGCTAGAGAATTATTTGAAACTGAGCGTATGGATGAGTCAGAGAAACGAGAATTTAACGAATGGTATAGTTCGTTCGAAAATAGAGAGTATGACATAAAAGCTGAATGCACTAAATATTGTGTGCAGGATGTTGACATTTTACGACAAAGTTTTGAAAAATTCCGGAAGATGTTCATTGATATGTTCCAGATAGATTGTTTAACGGAATGTTGTACAATTGCTTCATTATGTTTTAGAGTCTTTAAAACTCATTATATGAAAGATGATACTGTTGCTCATATTAGTCGACACGGAGAGAAAAATTATTCGTACGAAGGTATTCGATGGATAGCATTTATGGAGAAGTATACAGGTCAAAGGATAACCCATGCCCGGAATGGAGGCGAACGAGTGTTTAAACTTAAGAATAAACACGTGCATCCTGACGGTTACACTGAGGTTCCTGTTGTTGATTATACACCTATTGACGGAGATGCCTTTGTAGCCCTCAGACAGCTTCAAGTAGACAACCAGCTGAAACCCCGGAATGAACAGCGATGGAAGGAAATGGATAAGGCTGCGTCTGTACCCGGTGCTAGACCTGTGGAAAAGAAACGCATAGTGTACTTGTTCCATGGATGTATCTGGCATGGGCATCAGAGTTGTGAAGATGGTAAGCTTGAACATAGAGGTGTCTCTAGTCTCGACAGGTATAGAACAACCGTGCTGCAGGAAGAAGCATACAAAAGAGCCGGCTTTGAAGTTGTGAAGGTGTGGGAATGCGAATGGAAAAAAATGAAAGATGAGTGCTTGGTGAGTATACTCAACGCTAACTCTGACGATGAGGCAGATACAGAACTTCTGAAACCGTATGTTAATAGAATAGGCAACGATGTAGCCAATCATAGACTTATTATTGGTGATGCTCTGTATGGGGGTCGTACAGAACCATTTGTGTATTACTTCCCTCCCACAGACGGTGATACCAAAATTTGTTACTTAGATTTCACATCGTTGTACCCATGGGTACAAAAATCTCAAGAGTTCCCTACAGGCATCCCTAAGAAACTTGTTGGAAGTGAAATCCCTAGCATTCCTGAATACACAGCGAACATGCACGAGAAATATTTCGGGGTGGCCTACGTTAGCGTTTTACCTCCTCAAAACTTATACATCCCTGTTTTACCAGGGAGGTATAAAGAAAGACTAATATTTACTCTATGTCGAACGTGCGCTAAAGAAGGATACGAAGGATTGTGCACTCACACTGATAGTCAACGTGAGATTAAGGGTGTTTACACAACACCCGAGTTAAAATTGGCTGTTGAAAAAGGCTACAAGATTACCAAGATCTTTGAAATTTGGAAATTCACACCTATGGTCGGTTTGTTCACAGACTACGTGAAAGCCTTCTTGAAATGGAAAACTGAAGCTTCAGGGTACCCTGAAGGTATCACCGGCGATCCGGAACTTGACATTTTCATCGAGGCTTTTGAAAGAATTGAAGGCGTTAAACTAGATAAGGCTAATATCAAGAACAATCCAGGTCTCCGTTTCATTGCTAAGTTATGTCTTAATTCTCTTTGGGGAAAAATGGCGGAACGCGCACCTGCCACAGAAGACATCATTTGTCACAGTGACGCCGAGGTCTGGGCATTGGCTAAGCAAGCCGATTTGGAAATCGTAAATGTGGTTGCTGGACAAAAACACATAGTTTCTGTACGCTACACTGCTTATGCGTATAACACTTCAAAGTCTACAAATCTAGCTATCGCTGCGTTCACTACCGCTCATGCAAGAGTCAAATTGTACAAACTCATGGAAAAACTTGGTCAAAGGGTATTATATTGCGACACCGATAGTTGCATCTTTGTAGCTAAAAAAGATGAGGTCGTACCCGAAACAGGAAGGTTTCTCGGTGATTTAACAGACGAAATCGGTGCTGGTATTACAGCCGACAGCTTTGTTTGCACTGGTCCTAAATCTTACGCTGTTCGGCTTATAAAACCTGATGGTACCATCGACCATATTCTGAAAGCTAAGGGCTTAACGTTGAGTAATTTGAGTAGTGATATTATCAATTTTGACGGTATGCTGAAAATAGTGTTAGATAAAGTCGATACAGATGCTGACAACGATGTGAGGGAATGGCTTATGGGTGCTGAAGAGTATTACAACGCTATAAAAGATAAGGACCTAACAGCAATTGCAATTAAACAAATGAGAGAAAAGGAAGGAGCTCCCACTCTTCATAATATGGTTTTCAATCTAGATGATTCAGATAAACCGTATGTGAATACAAACGGTCGATATAGAGAAGTTAATACTCCTTCAATGACTTTTAGGGCTACTAAGAAGGGTGAGGTCTCAATCAGAAAAGGAACAAAGAAACTGAGAATGACTTCAACAAAGAGGGCTCTTATTATAAACACGGCTCGAACTATACCTTTTGGATACAGAGGTCCTCTCGAACCTCTATGCTAACTTTTCCTATGGGGACATTACATATATATACATATATATATGAGCATATATATATATATATATATATATATATATATATATATATATATATATATATATATATATA
The DNA here is from genome assembly GCA_015478945.1 of Trachelipus rathkii. NCBI lineage: Eukaryota > Metazoa > Arthropoda > Malacostraca > Isopoda > Trachelipodidae > Trachelipus > Trachelipus rathkii. Next base: position 26,693 of record JABUQX010085505.1, read on the forward strand.
TATATATATATATATATATATATATATATATATATTAAATGTGTATTTTGTAATAAAATTAAATGTATTTTTTATTTTAACAATTGGAACAACAATGAGAAAACCGGTTTACTTGATTTTTTCTTTTCCTTTTTTTTATTTTTATTTTAATAATAATAATAATAATAATAATAATACAAAATAATAATCAATAATAATAATAATAATAATAATAATAATAATAATAATAATAATAATAATAATATAATAATAATAATAATAACAATAGAAAGAAAAAAAAAAGAAAAAGAAAGAAAAACGTATTCACGAATTGGAATAATAACTGCCTTATCTTGAAAGTTTTAGAGAGAGGTCGACGAATCAGCCTCCCTTCCCCTTCTCGCGAGCTCACGTAAAAGAACCATTGAGGGTGGTCCAGCGGTATGCTGGCACGCTGATAGACGGGTGGGCGGGCGGACGGCGGACGGGCGGACGGGGAGGGGGGGGGGGGACATTGCGAAGAGGGATAGGTAACAATAATATATATTTTTATATATATATATATATATATTTTTTTATATAGTGAAGTGTTTATATATATATATATATATATATATATATATATATATATATATATATATATATATATATATATATATATATATATATATATATATATATATATATATATATATGTGTGTGTGTGTGTGTGTGTGTGTGTGTGAAGCTTAAATTTTTTTCAAATTGATACTTCTTTTGTCGTATTATTTATATTCAGTAAAATAAAGAAAAGAAATTAAATTAGTGAGGGAATGGATGCGGAAAGGAC
>JABUQX010085505.1:32500-42500 GCA_015478945.1 Trachelipus rathkii
CATGTAATCACGGGAAGAGGCATAGGAAACCGAGGAGAAGAAGCAGGAGGAGGGATGCCGGAATCGTCCAGGTAGAATTAGATGAAAAAGGGAGGCCGAAGAGATTAGCCTTATCAGTAGGAGAGTTAGATACAGAACCGTCAGAGCGAATAAGTGGAGGAAAGACAGATTTACAAAAGTTATCAGAAATTTTTATCAGTAGGAGACCCAAGTAGGTTGTCGCACTTTCTTTTAGTGTAAGCGTGCTTAGCCTGTCGAATAATAGCTCTGCAACGATTCCGAGCAGAATGAAAAATTAGTAAGAGGATAGGAGAACGAGTAATTTTCTCCATACCCGATAGGCAATGCCCCCTCTCCCTGAATGAGCGAGAACATTCCCCACCGAACCATGGATTTGTGGAGAAAAAGATTTAGTTGATATGGAATGAACCTGCTCATACCCTCGACGATTACGGCCCCTACCTTTCAGCGGGTGACCGAAGCGTCCTCCGGGAGTCAAAGCAAGATTCACTCCAAGCATAGATTGCTAAGAAACGACGCAACGGTGTATTTATATCGAGAAGGAGTAGTGGTGAAACATAAACGGCGTGTTCAAGAATTCGATTAGACTTCATCTGTGGTATGTGTAGGGTTCTTTAATTACCTGTTCAGATCGTTGAGAATATTGAATGTTTTGGCCTCCTCCCACCTAATCAGTATGATAGGAGCCCAACCACTCAGTGTGGTGTATGTGTTGAAATCACCCATAAATAGATGATCTCAGCATTTGGAACAGTAACAGTCTCATGAGAAGTAGTAAGATATTCAAAAAGGACGTGAAAATCTGTTCCGTTAGGGGAGCAGTAGCAGAAACACAAGATAATGGTAGTAGTAGGGAGAAAGATTTTTAAGCCATAGAACATAGAAGTTGGAGATTCAAAGATTCTCGAGACGTGTTACAGGAGTGTTAATGTTTATATAGGCACAGACTCCACCATTTAGTCTGAAATTATAGAAAAGGTTATAGTTGGAGATATTAAGTTTATTTGAAAAAGAATCCCTGGCTAGCTGGGTCTCAGATAGTAATAAAATGTTAGGTAGAGAGTTAGCGAGGTGATATTCCACAGATTCATGGTTAGCATTCAGGCCACGGACGTTGGCAAAGTCAATAGAGAACCCCAGCCTGCGCCCACCCCTACATCTTCTCTGTCCAGTCATTCAAACAGACAGCCTCACAAACAAAACACACACAATCGACCATACACAGCCCACCCAAAGAACCCTCTGAATTGCGCCCACACAACAAACAAACACACACACACACACACACACACACACACACACACACACACACACACACAGACAGCTGCATAAAATTGATAGCAAAAACGCACCGGAAACCTTAAATATATATATAGCATATATATATATATATACATACATATATATATATTTTTATATATATATAAAAAAATAAAATATAAAAAAATATATATATATATATATATATATATTATATATATATATATATATATATATATATATATATATATATATATATATATATATATATATATATATATATATTGAGTTATATATATATATATTATATATATTAAGGTTATTATATATATATATATATATATATATATTATTAGTATAGTATGTATATATATTATATATATAGTATATATAAATATTATATACATATATATATATATATATATATATATATATACATATATATATATTACATATATATTATATATTGCTAAGGTTATATTATTATTATTAACTCATGTTGGCTGGCTAAGAGTTATTAGCAGCAAAGAGTTGAATATATATGCTATTATACATATATATATACATATATTATATTATATATACATACATATTATTACTGGCTGGTTACCATATACATGAAGAAGTTATATACTACATATTATAGTTGCTGTATGATACTATTGGTTAATATATTATTGGCTATTATTATGGTTATATATTATATATATATTACACATATATATATATATTATTACCATATACATATATACATACATATTACATATATATGCTGTTATTATTACTACATACATTAAGATTATAGTTACATAATATATATATATACATATTATTATTATTATGTGTATTATTATATATATATATATATATATATATATATTATTATATTATATATTATATATATATATTATATTATTATTATTATATTATTATTATATATAGTTATATATATAGTTATATATATATATATATATATGCTCATATTATTATATATATTATTATATATATATATATATTATTATTAAGTTATTTATATTATATATATTATATATATATATTATTATATTAATATTAAGATATATATATATATTATATACATATTTATCTCAATGTTCATCACATACATATAGTTTTTACATAGATATTATTGCGCAGCATATAGCATATATTATGTTAGCTGGTTGGCTACATATATATATATATATAGCAGCATATATATATATATATATATATATATATATATATATATATATATATATATATATATATATATATATATATATATATATATATATATATATATATATATAGTAAAGAAATATATTTATATAAAAAGATATATATATATATATATATATATATATATATATATATATATATAATATATATATATATATATATATATATATATATGAAAAACTTGTTTAAAACCATTTTAAATAATATGGAGGGAACAAGATATATTTAAAAAACCTTAATTAAAAATAGAACGCTGACGTTTCATTAGGCAATTCAGGCCAACCTCTTCAGAGCGAGAAAGGAAAATAAACTAATTGCTTTGTAAATTTAAATTTATAGATCGAAGGGAAAAAAGTACGATAAAATAAGCGGGTCTATAAGAAACGAAGACAACAACAAAAACATTATTTTTCCTTCTTAAACTCCAACAAGCTCAAGTATCCTTGCGGGCGTATGAAAGAACAATATCCTTTTTTTAATAGATTTTATCAAATTTATAGTCTTGTCAAATACAATAAAACCAGATGATATACAGTATTGTAGTAGAGAATTGTCTTTATAAAATATACTTCAAGGAGTCTATTTAGGTCTTTTGACTTTGAAATAAATATGATTTTTTTTTTTCAACTTCGATCTATAAATTTAAAATTAAAAAAATTAGCAGGGATTTCACGGAAAAAAATCAATTGATATAAATCAACTGATTTTTTCACTTGCTTTTTTGCTCCAAAAAATCATAATTATTTGATTTTTTGGATTTTTTGCTTTTATATATATATATTATAAGGGTTATGTTCGCATATATATACAGGTTATGAGCAGTATGTTATATGCAGGGAGAGATATATATATATATATATATATATATATATATATATATATATATATATATATATATATATATATATATATATATATATATATATATATATATATTTAATTTTTTGTATATTTAAGTGATTTAACTTCAATAGAAATAAAAAATTAAAATAATAATAATTATAGCAAGACTATTCTGGTCCAAATTCCTACACTATTGTCGACAAAGGATCGTGTTTCAAAGGTTTCTTTTATTTCTGATGTAACATTTATCAATATTACAAATAATCCGTAGCAAGTCCGTAACATAATTTAGTGTTGCAGTTTCATTGTGTCATAGACAATAGTCCCTATTTTAAGATTTTGATTTACATAGATTGAATAAATCACTTCAAAAATAATATTATATCGTACTTAATTTGTTTACAATTTAATTTCGCGTGACGTCATGAATCTGAAAAAATCCTTCCTGATTTTCCATTTTGATTTATGTAGAATGAATAAATTTCAATAAATTACTTAAAAAATAATAATATATCGAACCTAAGAAAAGTTTGTTTACAAATTATATTTCACTTGACGTCACGAATCTCAAAAAATACAAAAAATCAAAAAAATACAAAAAATCAAAAATTGATTTTTTTTCTCAAAAAATCAAAAAAATCACCAACCCTGAAAATTGGTCTATTCTGTTTTTTCGCTCTGAGGAGGTTGGCATGAATTTCCTAACGAAACGTCAGCGTTCTACTTTAAATTTAAATTTTCTAAATATATCTTGTTCCCTCCACTATTATTTATAATGGTTTTAAAAAGTTTTCCATAGATAGAGAGTGGGAGTGATAATATAGAACTCTTTAAATTACGTATATATATATATATATATATATATATATATATATATATATATATATATATATATATATATATATATATATATATATATATATATATATATATATATATATATATATATATGATGAGTTTGATGAGTATTTTTCACCTTGTGTGGTGCCCTGATAGACCCTACGCCCGAGTGTGGACCGGAAGAGTGCGGCATGTCCTGTAAGGTGGGTGTTTATATTCACCACAACAAGATTTGTCACGTTCTTCTTTTTGTCCATCGTTGTGTAGTATCAAGCACTTGCGCGGTCATCTGCTAGGGCCCAGGTTCAATCCCAGCAGTGTGAATTACTCAATAAGGGTATTTTTATCAATACTTATTACACTGCTGTGAGGTGTAGAAGGATGAGCAGTTACCTTATCAATACCATATATATAGCATATATTATTGGTTATTATTATATTATATATATAGATATATATATACATATAAACATATATTATTATTATTATTATTATTATTACATATATATATATATTATTATGCATATTATATTATATTATTATTGGAATTATTATTATTACATATTATTATATTATTGGTTGAAAGAATATATACAGTTATTATTACTATTGGGCTATTATTATTGCTGGTTAATATATTATATACATATTATACATATATATATATATATTATATATATATATATTATATATTATTATTATATATATATTATTATATATTATTATTATACATACATACATATAGCATATATTACATATATATTGTTATTTATATATATATATATATATATATATATATATATATATATATATATATATATGGGAAATAAGAGCAACATATTTATATATATATATATATATATATATATATATATATATATATATATATATATATATATATATATATATATATATATAATTTTTCTATTTATAAGATGTTGACTCCAGGAACGAAAATCAATAAAAAATGTAACGTAATTTCAATGATTTGAGGTTAAATACATTAGTAAATACTGGATTTTCAAATGTAATTTAATTAATATTAACAAAAAATAAAAAGAAATTGACATATATTTTTTTGTGCTTCACACCTATAGTCTTATAAAAATGAGTAGCTTAGGCCGAGGTTAGGCTATTTATTTCAGTTTAAATTTGATGAATGTATACGTAAAGTTTGTAGAAACACCTTGACAATAATAAATTGATATTTGATATTTTTATATATTTTATGTTTTGATCCGGGGTGGGGCCTTCGGCCCCCCCCTCTATATCACCCAGCTTGCAAGCTCGCGGGTCCGGGGGGGAGGTTTTTTTTAAATAAAAATACCCATAAATTATAATAATAATCGAAAATCAAATAATAAAAATGAAAGAACTTTGAAAAAAAATTAAATTCCTATTAAATAATAATAATAATAATAATAATAATAATAATAATAATAATAATAATAATAATAATAATAATAATAATAATAATAATAATAATAATAATCTTTGTTAATTTCTTAAAAATTAAAAATGCAAATAACGCTAATAAATAATAGAAATTGCAGCAATAAAGAAAAGGCCCGAAATTCGTTGTTTTTCTTATCGAAAATTTCCCCCGTATAAACGGAGTCAACATCTTTATAAATGTCCTATATATATATATATATATATATATATATATATATAGATATTGGCAGGACTTATAATATATATATATATATATATATATGCCGAGTATATATATATATATATATATATATATATATATATATATATTAAAATCATGTTTTGTTATTTCTGAAACGCCGGACGTGTTTCATAGACCAAATGTTGCTAAGATATGGCGGGTTCTAGTCTTTTTGTTCTTGAAACAAATTCCTTTCCTTTTATTTATTTCTGACGAGCATCACATTAGCACTGATTGAAACGTCTATCTATTTTCACTCCTACTCTAATTTGAAAATAGTATTGCTGAGCGAGAACCGGTGCCGAGAGGCTTTGGGTGGAGCAGGTACGAAAAAATTTCTAGGGTTCAACTCAAGTAAAAATAATATAAAACAAAAAAATAAAAGGATTCGGAGCCAGAGTCGGAGCCGGAGCCGGAGCCGGAAAATTTTAAAGTTATTGATTAGAAGCCATTGTCGGAGAGTGCAAAAAAAAAAAATTTATCACCTGCAGAGTCATGTTTGATAGTATCAAATATCTCATTTCTTCAAATATAACAATAGAGGATCATCATCCACATCCACGTTACCGAAGAACAAAGATGATGAGGGTGAGGATATTTCCCACAATTCTGTGGATGAGAAATCAAACACAGATGTTGGATATAATACAAAATATATATATATATATATATATATATATATATATATATATATATATAATATAGTATAAATATATATATATATATATATATATATATATATATATATATATATATATATATATATATATATATATATATATGCATGTGTGTGTAGGTGAGCGTGTGTGAGTGTGTGTATATGTGAGTATATATGTTTGTGCGTGTGTGCGTGTGTGCGTGTGTGCGTGTGTGCGTGTGTGTGTATGTGGTTTTAGAAATAAGTACAACAATTTAGAAACCTTTACAAAATTACATACCTCAAATTGAATTATATATTCACTGACCTTTTAATAAAAAATAGTAATTGATAACCTTTAATAAAGCAATTTCATTTCCCAAAAAGTCTGCTACCTTTTTTACTCGTAATCACGAACCATTCATACAAGCAAACCATCATCAAATTCTCTTAAAAAAATAAAATCCTCCTCAATTGAAATAATTTTATTTGAGCTTTGGACTTTCATTTTAAAAATGTAATTTAAACAATGTGCAATCGATGCTAATGATAAAAACCATTTCTATATTTCAAGGCTTAAGTCTTTAACGACTTTTAGCATGAAATACAATATATATATATATATATATATATATATATATATATATATATATATAATATATATATATATATATATATATATATATATATATATATATATATATATTATAGTAGTAAGAAGTAATTCCTTTAATTATATATATATATATATTATTAGGAATAGTTGAAGATATATATATATATATATATATATTATATATATATATATATATATATATATATAGTTATTATATATATATATATATATAGTAAGAAGTACCCTTTTACATATATATATATATATATATATATATATATATATATATATATATATATATATATATATATATATATATATATATATATATATATATATATATATATATGAAAAGTTTACACCTCACGGTCATAGCCCTATTCTAGGAGGAGAAGTTCTCTAGGTAATTTCTACCTAGAATCAGGACTAGGGATCGAGCCTGCGCCCTTGCCATGCGAGCTCTGTCGCCTCTACTGATTGGAGCCACGGTAGTGGTATTATATATAGCAGCGAAAGAGTATATATATATATATATATATATATATATATATATCCGTATATATATATATATATATATATATATATATATATATATATAGTTATTAAATTTATACATGTAAGTGAGCCACTATATATATATATATATATATATATATATATATATATAATTTTTCCGTCACCGGCTCCGGCTCTGGCTCCGGCTCCTGCTCCGGCTCCAGCTTCGGCTTCGGCTCCGGCTTCATCTCTTAGTTATAATTTCTCCATTTACACAAAGTCATTAATTCTCTAAGATACAATATATTTTTATAGTATTATCAAGGGGAGTCAGGGAGAGGGGGAAGGCTTTTCCTTTTAAATATAGCATAGAAGAAGATAAATGCTTATTTTTTTTGGTATGTAGACATTCTCTCTTGAGAACATGTGAAATCAAAATGAAAAGTTTTTTTGGTAATTTTTTTTTTGTAAATGGAAAAAAATTGAACGAAGCTCTTAAAAATATGAAGTATCATTGATTCCTAGATTTAGAAGTTTAAATCTTACAAGCACTCTCTGAAAACAAGAAGTGAAGTGTTTTGTTAAAAATTTGCAATAAAACATGAAGTTGAGGTTGAGCGGAATAGATGCTATATGAGGGTAACTTGTTGACTTTATCTTGTGCCTAGCACGTCAAAGCATTCATTTAATAGAACATCACGATGATGCAGCTTCGAAAAAAAGAGGAATTTTTTAGAAATTAGTGGAATTTTGTCAAATACGACAAAACCCTTTCAGGCCATTTTCAGCGACATCCGAGTTATTGTACCAAAATATATTAAGAAAAAAATCAAAGACATAATAGTTAATATATTATTCAAGGTAATAGTTAAAGAAGTTCGGTTATGTGGATTTTTCTCTTTGATCATTTCTAAGTAGTTTCAAGGAAGAATTATTATCAGTGACCAAAAAATTCGTCAAGGACTTAGATATCAATGAGCAATTCATGGGTTTTCTGAATTGATCCACCTTTAGAGATGCGAATGGTTTAAATTAACTTATTTTAAAATCTTTAAACAAAGTAAAGTTAACTTGTATACCAAAAAATCGAACAATCCTACCACGGATCCAGTGTCATGTCAAAGATTAGCAACGTTCTTCAAACAAAACTAAATGAAACTCACCTTCAAAAGACAAAATCCACCTACATCCACTGTTTAGCCCATAGACTCAACATGGTAGACTTAGATTCTTGTTTAATTCTTGTTTAAAAAAAATTTTTGGGAAATTTTTAAAAAATTTTCTTTTGGGTATACAAAAAAATTATTTAAGTAAAAAAGGTTTATCTCGCCTAATATAGCTCCTTAGGGCTTGATGTTGATCAGAAAAAAAAATATCTCAATATTTCACATTTTTGAACGATTAAATTTTTGAAAACGTGAAATATTGATATATTTTTTTTTTCTACTTATCCGATCAACATCAAATTTTCAGGGCTTGTATAGTTGGGCAAGATACACCTTTATTACTTGGATAATTTTTTTGTGTACCCAAAGAAAATTTTTTAAAAATTTCCCAAAATTTTTTTGTTGAAAATTTGTTCCAAGAACAAATCCAAAACTAATGCATATAGAAAGAAATTATCTAAGTAAAAATTGCTCCTCTCCCCCGACTACATAAGTCCTGAAAAGTTCATCCACTTCGCTTGAACAGAAAAAAAATTATCGCAATTTTTCATTTCAAAATTTAAAAAAAAGTGGGTTTGGAAATTGGACAACGCTGAGCACAAAACTCAAAAAATCGAAAAGGTACTTCCGTACTTTTTTAGGTAATGGACCTATCTATGCATATTTCAAGTTTGAAGTCATTATGGAAAAAATTCTGGAAGTTGATTCGAAGAATGTCAAAAACGTGGGTTTTGAAAATTTGAAAATTCTGAAAGAATGACTACAGACACAGAAAACCACCGGAAAACAACGTTTTAGAGGTCAAAAAAAGCTACATTTTGGTGTTTATATAGTCAAAATCGGCTGAAAATTCCGAATTTTATGTCCATTTTTAGGTGGGGCTGAAAATGGGGATCAGCCCCAGCTCAAAATCGACACTAGCCCTTGAAAGTTTAAACTGCTAAACTGCTAATGCAAATATAATATATATATATATATATATATATATATATATATATATATTAAATACATTCACACACACAAGACCTATTTTCTTAAATAAAAAAGCCTAACAAACTCATATTAAAGTCCCTTGTAACCAATGCAATAAACCCTTAACAAAATAGCACTATTAATTAAGGATCGTTTAAATTGCACAATTTTAATTAAATTCATAAATCTATTAAAATTCATTAAAACTTACACATTACTATTATTATTATTACTTA
>JABUQX010085505.1:45000-52500 GCA_015478945.1 Trachelipus rathkii
TTTTCTTATATGAAAATTATGCATCTTTTTTATTTTCTTATCATGTTCTCTGGTCTCCCTTCCGTTGTCTATTATAATGAATTAATTAATCTCAGCATTATCAAGAGATGCAAATATTTTATTGACCTGTATCATATCCTCTATAAGAAATCGTCTTTTTACAGAAAACATTCCTAACTCCTTCAACCATTCCTCATAACTCTTGCCCTCAAAGCCAGAGAAATCACTCTATATTTGCTCTGCGTTGCACTCTCCTCAACATACCTATATTTTTTTCACAAGTTGTACCTTATAAGACTTTGCTAAAAGAGACCTAAATACTTGGGTGGATTAAAATTTTCGCTTTAAAAAGGATGAAACTCTCTGCCCCCTCCCTCCCTCCCTGTCAAAAATATATATTATATAATGTATGATATACCTTATATAATATATATGTTTATTTTATATATTTATATATTTTTTTTGTTATTTTTGTTTTATTATTTTTATTATTATGGCCACTGGAAGTTGAAGATTTGAAATAATGACCTTTTCTTAATAAAAAAAAATTAATATGAATGAAATTTATTTATTTATTCATTCTGTTATAAAATAACATTAATAATAATAAAAATTAATATAAAAAATAAATCTTTATGAACAATAAAAAATTTATTTTTGATCCCATTTCACTTGCTGGTTTGTTTACATACAAGTGAAACCTCAAGCGAAAGCTCGAATCATGCTTAGCTCTGCAAATTGTGATGCAAGAAATTGACGAGGAATAAAAATTAGGATTGGCAGAGTGCCAGACCCTTTATACCATCTATAGGAGCAAGACTGTGTTCTTTGCTCTGCCTATTTAGGCAAATAAAAAAATTTTATTTGAGAATCAACAACTAATTCAATGGGCCACTGATAATAAAAAAAATAATAATAACACACAACTAATTTAGTATTTTTTTTTTTTTTATGAAATTACCAACCAATTGGGCCTAAGTCATTCTACCCCAAGTACCATAGAAGAAGGCCAGACTAGAAGAGGGCCTTATTGTTTGTTTGACAATCATTATTCAGACAGAAGGTGCAATTCAGTTTCCTACTTGGAAACTCTTCCAACAAAGGTGAGAAAAATTAAAGACTTGGGTTTTGTATGCTGACTAATCCAATCTTGGTCTCACATTCATTTGTATAAATGAATTAGAGGGTGAAAGGGGATCTAACTATTTTAAATTTAACCAATTTGCTTTAAGTTAACTATAGATTGAATAAATGAATGAATTTGAATTTCATATTTTTTGAATAATGATAATAATAATAATAATAATAATAATAATAATAATAATAATAAAAGTAATAATAATAATAATAATAATAATAATAATAATAATAATAATAATAATAATAATAATAATAATAATAATAATAATAATAATAATAATAATAATAATAATAATAATAATAATAATAATAATAATAATATAGAAGAGCCTATAAAATCCTATCCTTTCAGAAAAGGATTGGCTCTGGATTTGACAATAATTGGAAGCATTTTGGTGTAACAGAAAGAAGGAAATCAGCAAGTTAGAGGAGAAGAGTTCCATTTCCACCTTATATAAAAATATCTCCCTTAAATTCAATGTAAATATTTATACATTTAAAATTTTATATAGTAAATTTTAAAACTAAAAATTCTTTGAATTCTCCCCTTCTCTAATTATTTTCTTCATTAATTTTCATGCATAAATTTTTCTGTTATGGCGCAGTGGACAGGATGGTCCTTTCACGCCAAGTAATTGCTGAGTTCCTTCTGTCTGGTATATGGTCTTAGAAAAATATATAGGGCCTATTACGGTATTAAAACTGTAAACATTAATAATAAATAAAATAGGGTCTGATAAAAATATAAAAGCCTGTATAGAAAATATAGGCACAAAAACATATGTACCATATACTGTATATTCAGTATAAATATATAAATAAATTTGAATTGAAGCCACATAGGCCTATCGAGACTTTAAAAATATATATATATATATATATATATATATATATATATATATATATATATATATATATATATATATATATATATATATATATATATATATATATATATATATATATATATATATATATATACTATATATAAAATAACCCAACCTTTAATTTAGGTAATATTATGAATATTACTACCTGTTAAGCATATAAAAAAAAATTTTTTTTATTTTTCAATATGGATGTAGTGGACCCAAATATAGAATTAAAATTTGTTGAAGAAATAATTAGTGACGGGGCAAGCCCAACCTCATTATTTCAACAAGTTTTATCTCTAGTCAAACAAAGAGGCACAAAAAGGGCCATTGTTACAAAATTGATAAATAAGATCACAGCTGATATAGATTTATATACTGTTAATGAGTTAAAGGGTCTCATCTTAAATTTAAAAACAAAATTAAAAGAAGTTACAGACTTGGACAATAAAATAATAAATGTTTACGCTGACTGTCAAGAATTCACATTTGAAAGCGCAGATAAAATTTGTGAAAAAAATGAGTACTATGCCTTTGGCATCTCATCTCTCATAAGTGAAATTGAAAATAAAATAAGTCCTATGCAGAATATTTCTTCTAATAATAATCATAATGAAACTGGTTTCTCTGGTTTAAAACGACCCGAACTCCAGCTCCCTGAATTTGATGGAAAGCCTGAAGACTTTGATAGGTTCATAAAAAACTTTGAAGAAATAATGGATAGAGAGAAATACAATAAATTTGCTAAACATTCTTGTCTAATGAAACAACTCAAAGGTCCAGCAAAAATTTTAATACAAAAAAGCCCCATGGCAGATATGGATTATGATATGGCAAAAAATTTGCTTAAATGTGCCTTCAGTAATAAAACTTTACAACAATATTCAGTTATTGAAAAACTGATAAAACTAAAATTAAATAATAATTTTTATGATTGGGTTAGTGAAGCTAAATTAATAGAAAGTCAAGTAGATAGTTTAAAAATAAATAGTAAGGTGATTTGTCAATATTTTTTGTGGAATAGTTTGCCTGAAATATATCAAACCCAATATATAAACATTACAAATAATACATATCCAAATTTAGATGAAATTTTAAATAATGCATTTGAAGTTCATAATAGAATTGGGAAGAGTGGGTTAGTAAATACAAAAACAAATGCAAATACATACACTACTAAAACTACATCACAAGTTGAGAAAAAAAACGGTAGCTTTAGCTACTAACATTGATGTGAATCAAAAACAAAAAACAAACACTGAAACAACAAAAAGGGTGGGTTGTTCCATTTGTCAGACATTACAAACCGCAGATTGTATGGACCATAAATTGTATAGTTGCCCAACTTTCAAAACACCTGAATCCAAATTGCAAAAAATTAAAGAATTGGGAGGTTGTATTAAATGTGGATATTTAAATCATAAAATTGAAACTTGTAAGTTCAAATTTAGTAATAAATGTAGAAACTGTAACTCATGGCACTCCGCATTTTTATGTATTAAAAAACAAAGTGGACCTAATCCAACTCAAAAACCAAAAAACAATAAAAATAAAAATAATGCACAAGCAGAAACATCAACCAATGTTGTTGAACTAAATGTTATACCTGTAGATAACCCATCTTCAGAACAAGTAGCAAATTGTTTATTATTAAGTTCCTTAAATGTAACAAGCAGTCAAAACATAACTCTTCCTACTTTCACCACCACTTGTATAAATAAAAACAATAACAACCAGGACTTGCGGGTTTTATATGATTCTGGGTCTGAAATAAATTTTATATCGCAGACAGTAGCACAAAAAATTAAATATAAGGTTGTACAGTCTGAAATAATGCTTAACATAAAAGGTTTCAATGAAAGTAAATATTACCAAACCTCTATTATAGAAATTGATATAAAAATAAATAATAAAAATAACAGTATTGTAGCAGCTGTAGTCCCTTCAATACAAACCAGAGTGAATATACCTTCCCCTCAAATTGTAAAAGCATTTGAAGAACATAAAATACCTTTAGCTGATAAGCACCTAAGAAATAAGAATAATAGGGAAATCCATATACTATTAGGTGTGAATGGAGCCCACATAATACCAATAAATGCATGTTCATTGGGGTTAACAAACAACAGTTCACTATTATATTACACTTCTTTAGGAATCTTATTAGCTGGGGACTTAAATAAATTAATAAAAAATTTGCCATACTTAAAATATGTTAAAAAGTTCACAGAACAAGCCGATTTGCTCGCAAAAAATGTCAAAATAGAAAATAAGATGGAATGACTAGAAATGGATTACTCTATCTCATCTCTAGCTCAAAATAATAATACTAGCATAGAATTGGATGATGATCTAGTAAATAAAAATTTAAATGATTTATTAAATTACGATAATTTTGAATGTCCTAAAAAATTCTCAGAGCTAGATATGGAACTTATAAAATACTTGATTACAAATACACATGTCGATATGGATACAGGTCGATTGATAATGCCTTGTTTATGGAATAATAAATTAATAAAATTTTTGCCAAATAATTTTTATTTGGCTAATTCTGTATTGAAATCAATACTTAAAAATATAAAAAAAGAGCCTCTAAAATTAGAAGCTTATAATAATGTCATATTTGACCAACTTAACCAAGGTATCATTCAACCTGTTGAAATAAATACAGTAAAAAATAATAATAATGTTTCATTTTTAGCTCATAATGCAGTATTTAGGGATCACGTAGAAACAACAAAATGCAGAATTGTATATTTGTCGAACCTATGCGATAAAACCCAAAAAACTAATTTATCACATAATAATGTTAGCTTACCAGGACCTAATTTAAATAATAGATTAGATATAGCATTAACATTACTAAGGTTCAATAACTACCTGCTGGTATTCGACTTGGAGAGGGCCTTTCACCAGATTAAATTGCCTTGCGAGGATACAGAAAAATTCCATTTTTTGTGGTTCAAAAATATAAAAGAAAATGATTTTAGTATTGTTTCTTATAAATTAATGCGACTTCCGTTTGGTATTAGATGTAGCCCTTCCATTCTCATGGTAGCACTTTATATAATATTAATATTGCATGTTCATACTTGTGATGAGTTTGAATATGAACTTAGGAAGATTTTGTATAACCTGTCTTATATGGATAACTTAGGTTATTCTTCATCTTCTGAAAGTGAAATTATTCTTGCTTATCATAGGTCTCATGTAATATTTAACAATTATGGGTTCAATTTGCAACAATTTCATAGTAATTCACCAGAGTTTAAAAAATTAAATTATAGTGAGTTAGACAATAACACTAATGTAGATGAGCCTATAAATAATCACATAAAACTATTAGGGATGATGTGGGATACTCATAATGATACTTTATATAATAAAGATAATAATGAAATGGATCCCAAAGCAAACACTTTGAGATCTATTTTATCTACTATAAATGGTCTATTTGACCCACTAAATATTGGGCTTCCTGGAAAAAACAGGGCTAAACTTTTTTTACATAAACTACAAAATAATAAAGATATAACTTGGGACAAAAAATTAGATAGTAATTTACTAAAAGAATATAAAAATATTTGCTCACAATATAATAAAAGTAAAAAACCTGAACTAAAAAGATTTATTGGGGATTATGCTTCTTCATATAATATTATAGCATTTACTGATGCTAGTAAGGACATTTATGGTAGTGTCTTATATTTACAAAATACAGATAGTAGTGAGCTGCATTTTTTGTGTGCAAAAAATAAATTAATTTCAAACAAAAATACTAACAGATCTATTCCAGTTCTAGAGCTATTTGCCGTAACATTTGGAGTACAATGTCTAATAGAAATGTTTGACAATTTAACTAATACTTTCACACCTTTAAAAATAAATAAATTACATTTCATATAAGGTTTTATTAAAAAATTCACTTTATTTAAATGGACCTATATTAAACAACAATAATGAAAGGTTAAAAGTCACTGTTCCAAATCCCTTATATAATAATAATAATACAGATTTTAATATTTATAATATTCAAACTTTTTCATATGTACCCTTATTTAAATTAGATAGGTTTTCTTCATTGAATAAACTATTTAAAGTTTCACATTTTGTAAGAAAATTTATTCATAATTTAAAGCTTAAAGTACATGAGAAAAACCCCACTTTGTTTTCCAATTGTGACCCTAATGCAATATGCTTATATGAAGAAAGTTGTAATGTCATTTTTAGGCAATATCAGCTAGAAAATTTTTCAGAAACATATCAATATTTAATAAACCCAAAAAATAATAAAGAAACAAATTTGGTCACACAACTTAATCTTTTTCTTGATAAAAATAATATAATTAGAGTAAAGAGTAAATTTGCAAACTTAGATGCTGATTTTAATAAAAAAAATCCAATATTGTTGCATAAAAATCATTCACTAACTGATATAATAATTAAAGAATTACATGTAAAAATGAAACATGCAGGTGTTTATAAACTTCTAGCTATAATAAGAAAGGAGTTTTATATTCCAACAGCATATTCAGTAGTTAAGAAAAATATTAAAAATTGCATAAAATGTAAATTAATGTATGGCAGAACCATAAAAATTAATCAAAATCATTACAAAGATTATAGGATAAATCCATCACAAATTCCATTTAGAGAAATATTTCTTGACCACATTGGACCTTTTAATATAAAAATAAATAATGTAGTAGAGAAGATTTACATATTAATTATAACTTGCACATACACTAGAGCTGTAAACCTTGTTCTATGTAAAAATGTAGATAATAAATGCTTTATCTCTGCTTTTCAATTTCATGTGTTTGACTTTGGATTCCCACAACTTATAGTTAGTGACCAGGGAAGTAGTATAGTAAGCTCAGTGCAAATTATTAAAGATTTTATTAATGACATAGAGGTAAAAAATTATTTAACTCTCCATAATATAAAGGTTTTAGAATTTTCCCCCTACCCTGGTAAAGCAAGCTTTCTAGGAGGTTTAGTGGAATCTTTAGTCAAACAGGTGAAAAATATAATCTATAGTGCTATAGGAAAAAATATATTAGAGCAGGATGAGTTTTCTTTATTAATAAAGGAAGCTAATATGATAATAAATAAAAGGCCAGTAGCATTTAAATCAATATTGAGAAACCCTGAGGTGGATCCAAATATCCCATTTGCAATAACACCGGAGATATTGCTGAAAGGATATGAGGTTCCAGCTTTGGTTGTTTCTTCTCATTTATTTCATGATGGTGCAGATCATTCAGATGATCCTGATTGGTCTCCTTGTGAACCTGATCAGGATCAGTTATATTTGACTTTTCAAAAATACCGAAAAGTTAAATCTAATTTGAATGATATGTACTATGATGAATTCTTAGCAAACTTACAATCTTGCCACAAATCAGCAAGACAAATATAAAAATAAAAAACACACTTCACTGGGAATTGGAGATATTGTTGCTGTCAAAGAAAAATTTACTAA
>JABUQX010085505.1:67500-72500 GCA_015478945.1 Trachelipus rathkii
TTAATATATATATATATATATATATATATAATATATATATATATATATATTATTATATATTAATATATATATATATATATATATATATATTATATTATATATATAGATAACGTGTATATATATTTTAATTAATAAAAAAATAAGTGGTGATAATATTGAAATATTTAACTACTTGATGTTGGCTTATACTGCTTATATAAATACAGAGTATTGATTAGATATAAAAGAATAATATATATATTATTATAGATGAATTAATTATTATTAATATATATGTAAATATATATATATATATATATATATATTATTAATATTATATATATATATATAAATATATATTATATATATATATATATATTATATATATATATATAATATAATTAAATTAATATATTATTTAGTTAGTTAAGTGTTATATATTATAATGGTTGAATATTATGGTATTATAAAACTACAATCTCATTATCTCAAAATACTACAATAGCTACATGGAAAAGGAATACATTGTTGGAATCCTGGTAAAATTTTATTGCGGAAACTGTAAAAATAAAAAAAAATCATATCTCAAAAACTACAATAGCCAAAGCGAAAAGGAATACATTTTTGGAATCCTTGTAAAATTTTAGTTAGGAAAATGTAAAAAAAATAAAAATAAATAAATAAAATAAATATTGGCTATTTTTTTTTTAGGAGCAGAGGACATAGTATATATAAATATATTATTTGTAAAGGTATTACACGGCAATGTAGGGGGCTCGAGCCGACGGGGAACACAGGGGGGTAAATAGTCCTACCCCGTAGTTCCCCGGAAGGCCGAGAGACCCGGACTCTTGCCATCGGTGCGATATACCCTTGGGGTATTCTTTAGTTAAAAAAAAAAACTTAACTATACTAGAAAGTCTATTTATTTTAACCAGGGCTGCGGAGTCGTAAAATAAATTTTTCGACTCCGACTCCGACTCCTTAAATTCAAATTTGGATTTTCGACTCCGACTCCGACTCCGACTCCACCTAAACAAAAATTTTCGACTCCGACTCCGACTCCGATCTCACTTAAACAAAAGTTTTCGACTCCGACTCCGACTCCGACTCTAGCAGTCAAATTCAAAATTTCGACTCTGACCAGCTTAGTGCTTTTACAAGTTACAATTAATAACATTTTTTTTTTTGTGGGGGTTGTTTGGATTGTGGTTTCATACTATTTTTTTTTCCCACTGCTTTTGAGATTAAAAAAATATACCACTTTTCCAATGAATCTAATCTCTAAATGCTATAAGGTAAAATACCGTAAAGACTAGAGGTGTAGCAGATATCCGCATCCGCATAATTTTTCTCTACCCGCATCCGCATTTGCATTTGCATCCGCATGAATTTTTTTGCGGATATCGGATAGTATTCATTTATGAATTATGAGACTAAATGTTCCTCAACTTTCCTGGTAATAACGCTAAGATGTTCAGACTCGTTTGGAAATAGTAAGTTTATAGTTTGTATACATGCCTTGAGAGGATAGGGAGATAATAATATGAAGCTTGTCTCCCTTATGTGCTTCATTGAATACAACACAAAAGTGAAAGGTTGACAGGTGAGTGCACTAATACGATTTTAGGTATGTATTACTCTTCTAAACCGTTTGATAGAGGTTAACTATAAGACTTATTATCTCAGAAATCCTTGTTGCCAGACTGAGAATTCCACCAGATTTGAAGCATGTCAGCTGTGGCTAAATGGCTATATTAAAGTAAGGGACTTTCAAGGTGACAGAAACACCTAATGCTGGAGATAGATAATATATTTCAAAATCTGCAAATAACGATTACGCATCTGCAATAGTAACTTTTCTGGATCCTAGATACAAAACCAAATTTCTTGAACCACTTGTTTCACAAAAGGTTAAAATTAATTTTGTATGCCTATGTGATGAAAATGCTGCTAAAGCCAGAAATTTCACCAGCCAATAAAAAGGAAAAGATTGCAGAAACAGACACACATTTACTATCTGTTTGCGAAACCATTGCAGAATCCATGAACGTTCTTTTGGCTTCTAGAAGCGACGAGAGTCTTGTTCAGAGGTGTCAAATGACACTCTGTCATTGATCGAGGATTATTATAAAAAGCGAAAACTCTTGGAATCGGATAAAATCCATTTGGTCCGATGGTGTGATAATTGTAAAAAGTTTTCAATATCTTGCAGAACTAGGCAGGGAATACTTAGCATGCCCTTCAATAAGTGTAGCTGGCGAGCATCTTTTCAGCGATGCAGATCTCATTTAAGAAGAAAAGAGAAGGAAACTCTCCCTTTAAAGTGCTTAGAGGCTTTAGTTTTTTTTAACATTATTTGAGAATTATTAATTTCAGGTATTATTCTACATATAACCTTTTTTTTTTTTTTTTTTTTTTTTTTTTTTTCCAATAAGGGGTTGAGGCCTGGGGAAAGAGATTGGTGGGTTGCAAAAGAGTTGGGTCCATATCTCACAATCTGGTAACACAGTATACAGTATATATATATAATTATATATATTATATATAATTATATATTATATTATAATATATTATATTATATATATATATATATTAATATTATATTTATATTATATATTTATATTATATATTTATATTATACTATAAATATATTATTATATATATTATATTTTTACTATTTATTTATATTATTATTATTTTTTTTTTGTTGTTTGTTTTTTGAGAGTTTTATTTTTTGATCTTAATGCTAACTCCAGGAGTAGGGATGTTTTTTCTCGCGCTTCTCTGGTTTCCGAGTGGTTTGGTACCATACATCTTCTTTTGTTGCTCGCGATCTTAACTGCTGTTTTTTATATTTCCATCTTAGAGCCTTTTGTGCTTTTGCGTGGAAATCATGGCCATTTGTTTGTTCGGGGTTGTTCGGCGGCCATTTGGGTGTTTTTTCGTTTTGGGTTGTCTTATGTCTTGTATGTGCGTAGTTGTGGATTTGTTCCTGTTTCTCTTCTTGGTTTTTTTTATATAGTACTCGCTTCAGTGTATGGGTTTTCACTTCTCTTCTGTTTCAGTTGATACCTAGCTATTCATTTCTTTTCGTTAATTTAGGTGGTTGCTTCTGAAAATCTTTTCGCTCGTCGACCAGGGCTTAGGGAGGGTTCTGCGCATAGGCGGAGTCTTGTCTGGTTTTCGTGGACGATTCGCATAGAGACTGGGGTCTTTATTGAATCCTATTCTTTTTGGGTTTTTCTTTCTAAAGTGATTTGTAGTAATACTTATAATGGCAATTAATTTGTTGAGAGTTGTAGCGTGGTTTTGTCTTAGGTTGGCGTGTGCTTAGCATCTGCGCCCTAGAGGTGACGTGATGGGAAGGTGAAAATTTTCTTTCTCTTTTTTTGTCCCTGACGTCTACTTTGAAACATCTTTCTCAACCTTCTTTTTATATATTATATTATTTTTTATATATATTTATATAATTATTTATATTATTTTATTATTTATTTATTTATATTATATATATATATTTATTCTTAAATCATATGTTATTATTATTATTATGTTATATTATTATATTATTATTTGATTTATTAGTATTTTTATGTTTATAGGTTTTATTGAATAGTTAATATGAGGTTTTTTAATTTTTGTATTAGTGGTCGTGTTATGTTCTGTTTTGTATTCTTGATATGTTTATTTTATTTATTTTTATTCGGTTATTATTTACTTGATATTGGTTTTAATGGTTTTGAGGTATGTTAGGTTCGAGGTCCAGGTATTGAGGTGAACTGTGGATTAGTGTAGGTAGTTGGTATGTGTATAGGGTATTATTTATTATCTTAATCACATTAGTTGTTATTAATTTATTTTTATTTTAGATATTAGGAGAGTCAAGGTTTATATAGATATTTTACTAAGTATGCTTATATGTTGTTTTTATTTTGTTTTATATACTATAGTGATAGTTTTTAATATATATTGGGTTTTTATCTAGTGGTTATTATTTGATATTATATTATGTATTTATTTTGAGTACTTATTCATGCTATTTTGCTTGTTTATTGATTTACTTGGTTATTTTATTATGTATATTTAACTATTTATTATTATTGAGTTGATTTATTATAGTGAGGTATTATATTATTTTTAATATTTATATTATATATATTGATGAATTACTTTTTGTATCTTGAGATACATCTAAATTCCGTCTATCCTCAAGTCCTCTTAGTATTCATAATCACCATCCGTACTTTCACATCTATCTATTATTAAATTATTTCCATAACTATTCTTCTCATTTCTGCAAATCATTGAACATTAAACAATATAATTTTTCAGTTTTCTATTTAATACAATTTATAACCAATTTATATTTTCAAATTATTTTTTTTCTTTTAATTTTTTTATTATATAACATCAAGCCCATTTTTATAATATTATCATGAGGGTAACTTCTTTAGTTTCACAATAATAATAATATATAATTTTTATAATTAACTTATTTAACGCCTACTATTAAAATAATTAATAGAGCGGAAAATGCTTGCGATTTTTAATAAGTTGACCATTGAGTATGTGATCATTTTTTCCGTGAGGTTTGTAGATATATTAAGTTACGTTGTTTTATTTTTAAATTTGTTTTGGTCTGTAACTGTGGCCGAGAGTACTTTTTTTTTGGTTTGTCCCTTTTATCATTTTTGGGAATTTGTGTGGTTGTGGGGATTTTTGTGACTGGTGGCTCGACTTTTTTTTCCTTTTTTTTTTTTTTTCTTTTTTTTCTTTTTATTTTATTTTATCTTCTTTTTATTTTGTGAAAGGGTTAACATTTAATTTATTTTGCAGGGAGAGTTTATTCCACTTCATACGATTGTTTGATTATCTTTTTTGTTCATACTCCGACTTCCGACTCCGACTCCTGGAAATTTGCACGGATACTCCGATCTGATCTCCGACTCCGACTCCGCATGCCGCTGATTTTTAATCGAGTAAGCGTATAAGAAGGTTCCATTATATATTAGAGCTTC